>WBNO01016933.1:28633-98112 GCA_013400575.1 Peucedramus taeniatus | reverse complement strand
ACCCGCAACAGAGGCAGAGGGGCCGCGGGGAAGCCGCACCGTGCCGGGGTCGCTGGAGCACCGCCGCTGCCTGTACCTGCGCACGGGCCGGGGTGAGCGCGGCCGGCGGGAGCCGCTCCCTCCGTCCTGCGGAGCGCAGCGTCTGGCCCGGCTCCCTCCCGGGCGCTCCTCTGTTGCCGCAGACTCACTTCGGCCTCCCCTCCAGCCTGCTGCCAGATGGTGGAGGTCCTGCTCGCCGCCCTGATCCTGGTCTGCAGCTCCGTGTCCTGTGGCTCGGCGGGAGGATACACCGGCCTCCCCGCCCTGGGGGGCATCTACTACTACCAGTACGGCGGGGCCTACAGCGGCTTCAGCGGAGCGGATGGGGAGCGAGCCCAGCAGCTTGACCAACGTTTCTACCTACTGAAGCTGCCCATTGCAAGGGCAGCGATGGCCGTGGGAGGGTGTCTCCTGGTCTTCCCTTGTGTTCTAATTTTGGTTAGTGTTCTGCAGGTCCCGTGGCACTTCCCAGCATGGCTGCTAATTGAATGCACCCTGTACATAGTGATTGCAGTTGGCACGGTGCCTGCTCTGTACTATTTCCTCCATTCTCTGCTGAGCGTTTATAATTCATCAGTGTGCAAAGAGAGAGAGCAGCTTTATCAAAGCAAAGGCTATCAGGGCTTCTGGTGCAGCCTGCATGGGGCAGAGATTGCTGCTGGCCTATTGGGCTGCATGGCTGCCATGGCATACCTGCTCAGTGCAGGCCTAGCTGTCAGAGATTACAGGACAGTTCATGAACAGAAAGAGAAGCCACTGCAATTATAAGAACTTTCAAATGATTCCTCCACTCCAGTAATGGTCTTGATTTCTGCCAGTCTCCTTGCTGAGATGAAGCAGTATGCTTTCTTTTCTTCTGGACAGTACAGCCTTAATGCTACAGGAACACTGACCAAGCTGGCACAGCTCTAAATACGGTAGAGTCAGGCTGTTCCTAACTAGGATTTGCATTATTGAGTTATTAGTGGCTCAAAGCTGATGCAATGGATTGTCTCTGCTTCACAGGCAGCCCTTCCATCCCACTCTCAGGTGTCCCCTTCTCCAGTGAGGCCTTGCTACAAGTACTGCCTCTACATGCTTCTGCCAATGAACAGCTTTTTGTAGCTGAAACCGTCTTTATGTAAGGCATGTGACTTTGCTTAGAAAAGAGCTCTTAAAAACAAGTTACTGAGGCCATTGGTTGTAACAGCTAAATATTGCTTCCTTGTAGGTCTCTTGGAATTAACAGACCAGTGTGAACATGACATTTATAAGGCCATGAAAAAATCCTGAAAAAACCTCTCAAACTCAGTCTAACTTGTGATACAATGCCTTTTCAAACTCCTGGAGAGGGTGCATTATGTATAAAATGATCTTTTTATATAACTTGTATACAAGGGTTTTGCTTAAAAAGATGCCCTGGATTGGGATAATCAGACAAAAGCTTTATGAAATCGAATGGGTGATTGAATATAGAAGTATATTGTTTTCAAAATACATTTTTAATGTACAAGTTGGAGAAATGAGATGCCTTTTTTTTTTTTTTAGAAAAACTTTTATAGGAAATTTAACTGGGAAAAGTAGCACTAGAATCACCAACTCATGTCTCAAAATGGAGTGTCACTTCAGAGCAGTGTCCACTGTGTGCATTGTTCATATGAGGATGGAACCCCCACAGTCTCACAGATGAGTTCTGCCCATATTAAAAAAACTAAACATACCAGAAACATGCTTTGCCTTGGACATAGCTCTTCTTTCACTGGCACCAAAGGCTAAATCCTCACAGTTACTAAAACCATGGAACACTATTGGAACTAGAGACACTAAAGTAAAACAGATGCCAAGTAGGAACACACTAGGTGCTTTGGGGTTAGCTTGATTTAGTTTGTTTTTCATTCGTTTTTTTTTTCCTTTTAACATCAAGTGTCTCAGCACAGGGGTTTACGTGTCCCGTTTCATTGTTGTCCTGTTTCTGTTAACATTTCTGTATTTCCTATTGTTACAGCTACTTCTAGAGCTGTACAGTGCTAATGAGAGCAAGTTCACAGGGCACCATTCCTCTAGCAGGAAACAGAAAGCTGCCTTAATTATTGGTAAGCCTAATTCTACCCTCACAGTGTTCTTGAAAGAAGTTTTTGTATGGAAGGCTGATGAGTGAAGCAGCACATAGAGCTCAGTGAATAACCTGCAGCACAGTTGCTGCTAGACACAGCTACCTTTGACTGGGATATTGCAGAGATTTTTCCAGCACAGTAACAGAATCAGAATAAACTGTTAGATGAAAGTAAAAATCTTTATTGCTAAGTCAGCTGAAAATTCGATGCAAAAATACTCTTCCTTCCTGAACCTCTCTATACATCTGAATAAAGAATCAATGGACTAGTGTTTTCCAACAATCTTAGGTTATTTGCCTTTCCAAAGCAATACATAGGCCACCGTGCTGAGGGCACATTCATTGGACAACCTACTCCCATATACAGTAAAAACAGGGATCGTTATAGGTGCATGCTAGAGTGGGATACAGAAAATACTCTCCTTTTTAAAAACAAAAGAAGGCATGAAAAAGGATTATTTAGTAAACAGTTGGTACACTGCAATATTTAACATGCGCCAGGTCATATGAATCATTAAAAAAAGGTAACATTTTAAAATGTGAACAAAGGAAAAATACAGTTGAGTCTTTAGAGAACAATAGAACAGCAGACAATGCACAAGACCAAAGAGGTGATCTGCCTGAAGAAAGGCCTTTGGCAAGTGACACAAAAGCCACCAGCATCTATCTGGAAGGAGTGCAGAAACCCCACAGGTCCAAAGCCTTAGGTGTGGCTGAAGGTCCTGTGTACTACAGGAAAGATTTTGGACTTCACAGCAGCTTGTCCCCGAGAGGGAAACACTTCCTCCTCCTTGGAACAGGATGTTATCCTCCCGTCTAACTGAAGTCTCCAGTCTGGTAGGAGCAGTCTGTGATGCTGCCTCCATCGGGCCTGTTCCTTGTTCTGGGGGCAACTTGGAGGCTCTTACCTTTAACACCTGGCCCCTGCTACCCAGCACTCAATATAACCTGTATGGGTTCCTTTTATAGAAGCCTTTCTGGACAGGACAGGACAGAGCAGTGCCTTCAGAGTACCTGTCTCAGCAAGCATGCTTAGCAGAGCCAGAACTACTGAAGAGATGGACCAGCGACCTCCTCGGCCTCCCTCGGCTGTAGCTGTGTGCAGTGTGGGAGGGCTTGCATTGCTCAGCAGGGACAAAATAGCCTGAGGACCTCAAGGTGAGAATCCCTCTCTAACAGCAAGTCTGCAAATGAGTGGGACATCACATTCTCAGTGATGTGGTTATGTGATAATCACATAGCATCTCTGCAAACTCCAAAAACAAAACTCAGGGAAGGGAGTGGAGAACAGGAAGATAACTGGGAAGAGACTTTCTATACCCTGCTATGAGTCCTTCAGTAGACTCTCCCTTTCATACCTGTTCCACCTGCAGCAGTGCTCCTTGGGAGCTTGAAATCTAAGGTAGTGTTAATAAATAAGCTAAGGGAGACACACAGGGAGGAAGGAAAACAAAAGTCAGTGGAGGGAAGCACTCTATTCTGTGAGTTGTCCTCACCAGACAGATGAAGAAAACCCAGCCACACCACTGACCAATGTCAGAAAAAAACCCATTTATTTGGATGACAGTGACCTTGAAGCATGTCTCAGCAGTTGGAATCTTGTGTTAGAAAATCCAAGACATTAGCATGAAAAAATTATGCCAGTGTCTTTGCTGACACCCAAAACTGGCCTAGGAAAAAAGCAGCACTTTTTGTGATGAACAGGCACTATTTTTAATGCATGAAAAAGATTTTGGATGATTGGAGGGAAAGCATCACAATGCTGTGGCTGAAATGGAAAAGGAAAAGCTTAATCCTTGAAAGAAGTACATGGAAAATATGCAAAAGCTGCTTGAGGACACCAGCACTTGTCTTAGTCAAATAGAGAAAAGACTATTTGGAACAGGTAAAGTCAACTCAGCCTGTGCTGCCCAGAGTCCTTAATACCAGCTTCACAGAAATCTGTGTATTTTGCCTGGAGTGTAAAAAAGATAACAAGCCATGTCTTCCATGACAGTTCACACCCATAGAAAATAGGAGCTGGCTGTATTTAAACTCCCTTTCTGCTTCAAAACCAAAACAGCAGTGGAGAAAAAGTCTAAGTAGGAATTCCTTCTGTTTCATTCTGTCACTGCCTCTAAGAGGTGCAGTTCAGAAATCTGCATGCTCCATTGCAGAGCTGTGTTTTCCTTAGTTCTTCAACACTGAGCTAGGTAGAGCCATTAATTATTAACTCCTTGTGGCAATTCTGTACGCAGTTAGGTTAGGTTAGTTCAGACTGGCAAGGACACACTGGGCCTTCCATATCAGTGCAAGAAACAAGAGACCTGATTTGCATTCTTATGTGCTACTCAGAGTGCAAGGTTTGTCAGTCTTACTCAGAAATAAGGGTTTCTGCATCAGTCCCATACTGAATGGAGGCTGTTCTACAGCCCTTTCAGATATCAGAAACTGTGAGGCTAGGCACAGATATTTGGTAAAATGATCACCAGTGACAGAATCAAAAGTTGCAGTTGAATACATTGGCATGAGCCTTTCCCGCATACTTATATGATGATAAAATGAAAGAGTTTTGGGGTATAGCATTTGAATCTTTTCTGCTGTTTTTCCTCTGCCCGAAAGATTCAAATGCTATTGTTTCTGTGATTTTAAGAATTTGCTTCAACTTCCAGTTCCAAATGAAATAGGCGTTTAAACAACCAAAAATTGTGAGAGTTTAAACTTAGCAAAAAGTTGGGTTGCTTCATGATTACACTGCAACTAGCACAATGTATATCCTAAAACGTTGCTCCTCATGCATGATAAAAATACCTTCTTTTCCTAGTGAGAAGAAATTCAGGGTGCTCTGAAATCTCAGTAAAACTTCATTTGATTTTGTCAAAATATCTATATTGACAGAATTCCACAGTCTGCACAGTATTGAGCAAGGCCCAAATTTGATCCAAAAACAGACAACTCAAACCCCTCAGATCTCTTCAGAAGAAACTTTTAAGTTTTCTTCATAAATATAATTAATGAAGAAAAGGCACTAGCCCACATCACAGTCAGGATTATTGCACCACTGACATGACAGGGACAGCTGCTATCCAGCTCTGTCAGAAAGGAAGACAGAGCTGCATGCTACAGAGGCAGTGATCTCCACAACCCTTATACAAGATGACGACATGAGAGCCAACTTACACCCTGCACCAAAAATCCTAATGGAAACACAAAGCATCTGAGTGCAGACTGGCCAGTTCATCATTAGTGGGACTGTTTTAAACATATTTTTCAGTGCTGATAAAAATGTTAATAAGATGAAAAGTTTAATTATTGCTTTTGTGCTGAAGGCTAAGCAGGAACAAGTACACTTTCACCTTGTTTGTGGCCAAACTGGGCACATACCATGAAATGCTGGTTGCTGTGTATTTGGAATGACTCCTGCTTCCAGAGGCAAGCAAAGATGCTGTAGCTGACAATGCAGAGGTTTATGTTGATGGAAAAAAGCACTGGATGCTTCTGCCAGTCTTAGAGCAGCATACTACTGTTTACAGCTTGGCTCTTCTGACTGACCACCAAGACAAGCACAAGCTCCTGGCTTTATCCCATGTCTTCTGTAGAGGAAGCCTCTCCTGTGAAGCATCCATGATGAAGGTGGCCAGGTTGCTGCTGAGGTGGGTCTGTGCTCTGCAGCTAGAACCACTAGATCTACACATTGCCTTTATCAATCAGTCCTGAGCTGATCTTTCCTATGCTCCATATAAAATGCATTGGTTGGCACCTGCTTATCACTCAGCTATGTATTTTCTCATCCTGCACAGAATTATCCCACCATAACCTTCACTCTCCCCTACACCAGTGCTCATCAGAACACTGGTACCCTGAGTCCTCCACTGTCCTAAGAACATCCATTGGAAAAGTCCACAGCATACCTGCTGTGGAGTGCTTTCTCCCCTAACCCTAAATAATAAAGTGCTGGGCTGAAAGGGAAGACAACAGCTTAAGTGCAATAAATAAAAGTGCTTGCAATTAATGTAGGAAACCATTCTCAGGTCAGCTTCATTGCAACTGGGTGTATGCTTTCAAGGAACAACAAAGTCAGGTGCTGAGGGGGAGGGTGGGACACTGCATCAGAAATATTCACAGGACTCTAAACACTGAACATTTCTCTCTCAGCAGCCTCCTCATCCCACACACACATACACCAGCCCCTTTCCGGCAGAGCTGGCAGAACCTCAGGGTTCAAGGACTTACCAGACAATCCCTAACACAGAGCTCAGCTGCTGATCTGTGCTCATAGAACAACCGAGACGCTACAGTGGGTAACTGGACAGCCCGGACGTTGGCCTTCCTGATTCTTCCTCAACTCCATTAAGGAAGCAGCAGGTGCCTTTACTCCTTGCAGATCCCAGCTCCCTCAGAGGGCATGACAGCCCTTATGAAACAGAGCTTCCTGGGACAGATAATGTGGGAATGGAACTCGTAGGGTTACAAAGCTGTGTCAAACTCCTCTGGCAGGGATACTGCATGTTCTTCTTTCAGCTCCTGATCTGCTCCATCCTCCTGGTGCTGCTTCATTTGTTCCTTCACTTCCTCTTCCAGATCAGGTGGCACCACAAATTGATCTTCTGGTTCCATCTGGGATGGAGCAGCAAAATAGCCTGTCTTCTTCTTGGGTGCCTCTGTCGCTACTTCGATGAGGTTGAGGCTCTCCTCCAAGGGCACTATGGAGCCATTGGAAAGCTTCTTTCCATAAAGACAACATGTGGAAAGAGATTTTTGGAGTTCACACTTCTCTTTAACCCCTCTCTGCACAGTGTTGCTGTTTACACTGTTCTGCCTCCGAATGATGAGTACGAGCCCAGAGTCATCCTCTGGCCCTGGAGCAGAAGAGCTGTACTCCACAGCAGGATGTTTTAATTCCAGACCCTTTCCTTTACAGCAATGGATGTCCACCTCTACCTCCACTTTACTGCCATTTGTCATCACACCTTCCACAGGCTGCTCATCATCACTATCTAGACCATTGTCAGACTGGTTGCTAGAGAAGGTGGCACTGGAAGGTTGGCGCTGAAAGATGCTTGAGGGGGGCACAGGATGTAGGCTGCAACGTCGTTCTTGTCGGGGTAGCAAGCTGCCATCAGGACCAACAGCACTGTGTTCATCTGATGCAGTAGAGCCCACCTCACTGCTAACCTCAGAAGCAGACAGCTCACTGCTGAACTCCGAAGCAATTCCACTGCTACATGAAGGTGTTGCTGGTTTGGTGGTAGTAGAACTAAATCCCCCAGGGCCTGTCAGACTGAGGCCGTGCATCTCACACGTGCAGTTGTCCTCACTGATGTTCAGACATATCACCATTGCACCAACATTGTCTTGGCAACCATAGCTTTGAGCTAAAGTGCAGAGTTTCTTTGCAGCAGATAGTGGGTCATGTAGGTGCCGCACAGCTGAGACGGCCTCTGCATAAGAAAGGTGTTCCCAGAGAGCTTTGTTCCCTAGAAGCAGCAACTCATCTTGTACAGTCAGTGGAATGGAATTGACATGCGGTTTGGGCAGGATCCAAGGATGCAGGTATGTGCAGCCCAGCATCCGAGTACAGCAAGTCACACCATTGACTTTATTGTCCTGCAGACAAGAGAAACAAGGCAGTAGCGTTGGATGTGCTATTAGATCATTTAGAAAGCAAACATTCCCCTGCTCATATGCTGGTTTGGAGCCTTGAGAAATGCCAGTTACACAGCTGCAACACTGGAGAAAGGGATCTAGGTGCAGGTACGACAGTGCAGACATTCACTATACCTGATGACCAGGTACAATAACCACCATCAGCCATGCTGGTAATAACATGCTTTTATCCCACAAGACTTTTTGTTGGGCTCTGAAGAATTGTAGCAGACTATTCTGAAATGTGCAGCTAGACAGCTGTACCTGCAGTAGACTGATCAGAGGGTCTCACTGATTAGTCTTATGCGAAACGTATTTTTTAGTACAGGTGAGACAGTGACTTTTGACTTTCTCAGTGCAAGACAGACTACCCAGATATTGAACTATTTCTGTGTATTATATGAACTATTTTCCTCTTTATCAATATAGAACTGCATTCAGAAGTGTGGACACTATATCCCGAGGATAAAAGAACAAGTAGGTATCTCAAACTGCTTCTGTAACCTGGATGTATTACCCTCTTCTGCTAGATGGTCCCCTGGCCAGTCTGGCAGTGGTCTCCCATGAAGTGAAGTGCCCACAACCCTCAGTCCCTTTTCCAAGTCAGTGTTTTAACTTCAGTGGTCTTAATTTCTGTATCCTCTGGGTGTGTCAGCACTGTTGCTGCTGCCAAGTATTAAAACCCAGCAGATGAGATGCACAGGGAAGTCTCTTATACAATAATTTCACTTTTCTTTTTCAGAATCCATTAACAAGCCAGTTTTTAAACTATTTAATGTGACACAATAATCCCACAGTTATTTTCAGTCAGAGTGCTATGCCACAGTGTTATGCCTTGAAGAGCTGTAACACAATGACAGCTAATGCTTATGAGAAATACTTCTATCTAGCAACTTAATACTTTTAAAAAAAGACCCACTGAACATACAACTACAGTGATTGGCACTCATTTCTCAAGATCTTTACAGATGTATTTTTCCCACTCTTTGGAACTTCCCTGTTATTTCCAAGTGTTTAGAAAGTTAACCTTTACAGAGTTCTCTAGAAATCATTTTAATACTTTTGCATACTACCTGCCATCCTGTACCCATAGTTCTTAGGCCAAAGTATTTTAGGAACATGCAATTTTGGACAGCGAATCAGCAAATGAAACAGAGCAGGAAGCACTAGACAAGTCATTCAGAACCTTCATGTCACCCTCTCCCCTGTAATGTTATGCAGACAGCAGAGCTCATGTATTTGTACCAGGCTTTTACGTGAGTGTGGAAGGTGAAGTGGAAAGGGTCCGAACCAACCTCTGTTATAATGGCTTTTTGTTCCTTGACTCTCCTGGCTTCTTCTGAACATTGTTCAAGACTGAAGACTTTGGAGAGAGGCAGTGCTTTTCCACTTCGGCACAGAACAGCTTGGCACGTCCCCACATTGGCCACCGTCAGAGAAAAGTTGCTGGCTGGATCAGCCACCTCGTTACGAATGTAGCAAAGGACAGCAGAGGAACCCAGCTTCTGCCCAGCCATGCCCAGCTTCCTGTTGGAGGAGAAGGTGTAGGAGGCTCCAGACTCTACTGACAGGCATTCTGGAGGGCTGCCTCACCCCGCCTAACATATTGATATACCTTATGCAAGTCCCACCAGGACCAGCCTGCTCACTGTCCTACCTGTGGGAGACCAAGAAGGTGTTGGACATGAACATGGTGTCAGACTGCTGTACCTCCTCCAGGAGCACATCAGCCATGGTGCACTGCAGCAAACGTGGCAGTTCTTCATTCTTGTCACCATCAAACATGCCATACACAGCCTCCACCCCCTCTGCAAAGCTCCCCAGTGCCAGGGATGACACACACAGCCTGTCAGAAAAGTATACAAGCTAAGTTAATATGTCTCAAAAATTATTTTGTTCTCAAAACCACAGCCATCAGGCACCTTGCTGTGAGTGCCATTCTCACAGGGCAGCAAAGCCACTGTTCCTACATTCACTAGCCTGAGAGATGTACAACTTCATTTTATTACTGGAACTCCCAAACCCTCCTTGGACACATGCAGGAGAGGGCAACAGGCACAGCTGGCAAGAGAAAAAGCATCTTTGCTGGAGAGGGAAGGAAAGTCCAAGTGTACCAGGAAAAGTGTGAAAATTGAGGCAAAAGGTAATGTGGAGACATGAGTTACCAAGACTTAGTAAGAGATCCAGAGAGAAAAAGGGATGGATGAGCTCTTGGGCAAAACAGGTCTGCTTGGGTGCTCAGCCATGCACTCTGCTCAGCATCCTGAGAAGACAGTGTCAGTGTTCAGCTGACATTGTCACATTGTCACATTGTGAACCACATTGTGGTTCAGACCACAATACTCACTTATTTCTTTGGCCTGCCATCTCAGCTACTCCGTGACTCCAGAAAGCAGAAGTGAGTGCTGAGTCTGCCGTGAGGGAGGGCTTAGCATCAATCTTCAGCGTGGTAATGTGGCTGCAGAGAGAACAGAAGTTATGCTCTTCTAGAACCTGCTGAACGGGCCTTAGGACCTTGTCCAATCTAGTTTTAGACAGCAGTCTGTGGAAAGAACTGCATCAAGGAAAGGAGTTTAAGGTCTAGGTCTTCTGGAGATGTCTGGCTGCTTATGCCAGAGATACCTGGGAAAACCTCATACCACCTGAAAAATTCCTTGCTCTGATGTTTCGGACTCAGACTTTTCCCTTCCCAAAGACAGTAAGTCTCAGCTGCCTCAGGCAGGGAACGTTATACCACCATGCAGTGATAAAGTGCTTTTACTTTATTATCCCATTTCCTCTCCTGGCAAGGGTTACCTTTCCCTGTGCAGGTCACTACTGGGTTGATATGTCAATGGCTCACCTGAAGATATCCAGTGTCTTGTGTTCTAACACCAGGTTTGTGTTTCCACTCAGATCCAGCTCTTGCAGGGCACCTGGCAGTGCCTCAGGGATTAGGATTTCAGTTAACTCATTGCAGCTCAAATCCACAAACTGCAGTAGCAACAAACAGCATGACAAAGACAATACTCTTGTGTCGTGTCATCAGTTATTCCAGTGCTCCTTATAACCCTGCTACTTGTTGTATCTCACACACAGGTTATGAAAATGGATCTGACTTGTCAGAAGAAGAATGATTTATAAGCAACCTGCAATAGCCATGACTCCAATACTGAAAGACTAGGTCACACCAAAGACAAAGGAAGGCCTCTAAATGCAAGCCTGCCTAGCTATATTACACTGCCCACTGTCTCAAATGCAAGAAACCAGAAATGTCAGAGACGGGGTAAAGGTGAATGACATGATCTTTGATCAACTCAGAAAGGTGACAGATCATCTAGAATGCATATTCTGTGGCCTCTCTCAGGTTGATCAAGCAAAGTCACAGAACCACACAATGGTCTGTGATGGAAGGGACCTTAGAGCTAATTTTTTTCAACACATCTGCCATGGACAGGGACACCTTCCACTACAAGAGGTTGCTCCAAGATCTGTCCAGCCTGGCCTTGAAACTTCCAGGGATGGGGCAGCCACAGCTTCTCTGGGCAATCTGTGCCAGGACCTCCCCACCCTCACAGGAAAGAGTTTATTCCTAATATCCAACCTACACCTACTCTCACTTTAAAGCCATTCCCCCTAATGCTGTCACTCCATGCCTTTGTCCAAAGTCCCTCTCAAGCTCTCTTTTAGTCAGTTTAGGTAATGGAAGGTTGCAATAAGGTCACTCCAGACCCTTTTCTTCTCCAAGCTGAACAACCCCAAACCACACAGCCCATTGCCATAGCAGAGGTGCTCCAGCCCTCTGATCATCTTCATGGACTCCTCTGGACCCACTCCAACAGGTCTAAGTCCTTCTTGTGATGAGGACTCAAGAGCTGGATGCAGCCCTCCAGGTGAGATCTCATCTGAGCAGGGCAGGGGGGCAGAATCCCCTCCTTATCTGCTGTCCATGCCACTGGGGATGTGCCCAGGATGTGGGGGGGGTTTCTGGGTGACAGCACATATGGCTGGGGCATGTCCAGCCTCTCATCCAGCAGCATCCCCAAGCCCTTCTGAGCAGGGCTGCTCTTGACCACTCATCCCCCAGTCTGGATTGATACCAGGGGCAGCCCTGACCCAGGTATAGCACCTTGCACTTGGGCCTTGCTCCGACCTCCTGTTCTCTTCTAGCAGTTACTCATTCTATAGCCCAAACTTTCCCCAGATATCTCTTTATCTTCTCCATACAAATACCTGAATATGGGGCAAATGCAGGATTTCTGGAAAAATGCTGATTTCATTAGAGTGTGCAATAAGTGTATGAAGTAGCTTGCAGTTTGCAACCGTTGTAGGAATTGTTTTCAGTTTGTTTCCACTCAGATTCAGTTCTTCCAAGTGTTCCAGCTTACTAAGTTTGCTGAAAGGGAAACAAAAAAATATTGCATCTTACAGGCCAGAACTTGTCACTTTCTAAGTTGCAGATAAGGTACTCATAGATACTGCCCTTTATGAGCTACTTTTCTTATTTATTGATAGGAGACCCAAAGTCCTAAGAGATGCTCTAGTAAGATGCAGGGTTCCCAAGCCTGGCTTGGATTTGTACAACAGACAGACCCTTCACCATCAGTGCTGAAGCTGCAAAGAAATATCATCCCATCCCCACACACATGCAATGCAACAAGTTACATCTCTTGGTCCCTCTGGATGGCACCTCAACTAGGACAGGAAAACCTACAGCCAGCAGTACCCTGTGCCAATCCCCCTTAACACGCTTCTCCTCCCTTTGTGTGTAGAAATGTCAGGCTTTTGTCTTCAAGCCACAGGGAGAGCATCTCACTCTGACTGACTCACGTACAATCATGGGGAGGTGGTAGCTTCCTCCCAGAGAGCATTGTCTTGCCCAACAGCCTTATTGACTTACCTTGCAGGGAAGGTTTGCAGGTTGTTGTTTGCCAGATGCAGGATCCGTAGGTTTGGGTGTCCCACCAGGACAGGGATGCATTGATCTGTGAGGTTGTTATTAGTCAAGTACAGCAGCTGCAGCATGCTCAAACTCTCCTCCCCCGGGCATGCGGAGGGCAAGGACTCCAGGCTGTTTGCAGATGCATTCAGGTACCTGAGGCTAACCACAGCAAGGGCAAGAATCAGACTTCACATCATCCAAACCACTCCACTTACACCAGGAAAAGGAGCTGCACAAATGCCAGTGTAGACAGCAGTATCAGACAGGAGGCCAGACAATACTGTAACATCCCTACTCACATTAAGATTTGTGAGTCTACTAATGACTTACTAGCTATATGCACTGTGGATGCACACAGCATTTTACAATAAACAGTGAGTACTGAAAAGCCCATCGGTAATACTGGTGGAAGCAGACAACATAAAACTTTACTTAAAGGGCTTCTTTAAAGAAGGGCTAACTCCTGTGTGAGTAGACAGTTATGAAGGACTGTTAATTTGTAAAGGGTCTCTCTTGTTCTCCAATGACCTGAATCTGACAGGCTTCTTTCCTTTGCACTTGAACTTATGACTACTTTTAAAGACTAAGCTCTTCAGGCAGCTTCTCTTTTCCTGTAATTATACAGTAACATGGACTGATTCCTTCAAATCAGCTTGATGGCTTCCCTTATGGCACCTGAATAACCTCCTCATAAAGGGCACACCTCATTATCTCTTATGCAAATGACACCTTGCAAGGACAGTCACATAGGTGGCACTTTTAGCCCTTACACTCCAAAGGATAATACAGACAAAAGATGTTTGCTACTGACACTCACTTCAGAGCTTTGACAAAGAGTGTCTCTGGGAGTTTAGTCAACAGATTGTGCTGAAGGTCCAGCACCTCCAGTGGAATGTGTTCTAGAAGAGGTGGAAGGCTCTGCAGATGATTGTGCCCCACCATCAACTTCCGAAGACTCAAGCTTCTGAGGATCCTAGAAAGATACAGGGTTTTCTATTTAACTTGGTTCATTTCTCTTGACATCCACAGACTGGGAAAGGTAGTATGTAATCCACTTAATTTGCTTGTATAGCAGGGAAAAATTAAAAATACACTGATCCATAAAATGTAAACAATTACAAAGCAGAACAACACGAAGGGTAAGATGACTCAGGTCTCTCTGAATGCTTGGATGCCCATCTACATTTCCCTCTACACTACTACTGTTTGGTATCTTGTGATTCAAGTTGGTGTGCATCTGTCCAGCATTCTCTCAGGCAGACAAACACAGAAGTCACAAAGAAGGCTTTAAATGCCTGTTGTCCCTTGTAGGTAGAAAGAAGTGCTTCCACAGTGCCAACATAAATTCAAAGCTTTAACTAGCGGCTTAGCACTCCTGTATTATTTCTGAGGCAGTAAATTATTCTTTGCATAATATACTTTAAATTTGATCCCTTTAATCCATTGGATTGGCTAAAATACTCTTCTAAGTTCTCATTATCACATCCTTGTTATGTCCTTTTCTTGCTTTTGATGTACATAGTTTTTCTGTGACAATCACTGGAATGTCACTGCTGATCACCTCCTATGCCTCTTGCTTCAACTTCTCCAACCCATATTCTGCATTTCTTCCCTGTTAACCACTTCTCCATTCAATTTTAGTACAACTTACCCTAGACACTGTGTCATTCATCAAATCACACCCCCACCAAACACCCTTATTAGGCTGAGAATGTTTATGCTTTGCTTCTTCCTAGGATAAATGACTGCCAAAATTGTATTAGTTCTTGGCTCTCATTCACTGCATTTCTGCAGAAACTGAAAGGGAAATAGGGAGAAAGGAGCTGGCTGATGGTGTACTGTGAAAGCTACATTTCAGATCAGCTGAATTGTCCCTTTGTGATAGCTCCCTGTCAAAGATAACAGATGAAATTTCTGTGGCATGATGCAAAATGTATTAGGGTTTCACCTATGACCCGTGTGCACAGACAGTATGCTAACACATATAAAGCACAGCAGCATGTTCTATGTCAGGTGCAAATAGCTGCAGTAGCAGCTGAAAGCACAGGATGGAATTACCTAGCCCCTATTGTTCAAAAGGCTGACCTATAAACTGGTTCTTTCCAACATTTGAATACAGAGCATTTTTGATGCTACATAGATAAAGTAAGTGAGAATAAATATCTTGACATAACAAGGAATTAAGCAATAGGAATAGCACTGCTTTTCTCTTCCCAGACAGCCCATTGTAGAAGAAAGCTCAGCTCTGTTTACAAAGGTTTTCTGACCTCGATGGAAGCTCCATGAGTAGGTTGTAGCTCATATCCAAAACTTCCAGTTTCTTTGCTTCACAGGCCCAGTCTGGGACACACTGTAGTTGATTGCTGAGAAAAGCAAGTGGGAAAAGCTAGAAACCAGCACTCCATATGGAAAAGACTCTGAATGTTGCATGATTTTAGTGAAAGCCAAACCAAAAGCAACAGGCAAAAAATGAACAGCATCTGAGTTAGTAACAGATAATGCAAACTGAACTGGTTCATGACTTGGCAGGGCATCCTATCTTAATGGTCTCACAATGCTGCTCCAAGGGCAGACATAGGCAATGAAACCAACAGCAGAGATTGCTGGGAGCTACTCTAAATATTTGATCCACAGATCCCGCCCCCTCATTCAGTTCAGTAAGCTGCCACAAGTTCAGTGGTCCCTGCTTGGCTTTTTTTTTTTCTGATCACAGCCTACAGCTGAAGGACAGCGAAGTCACCTGAAAAGGTCATACTGGTTCAGAAGGGCTTCTGGTCTGGGACACTTTCATCATTGTTTAGTGCTGGGCTTTGAAGTTCTATTGTGTTTAATTGCTCTCAAGATGTCCAGATACTTGCTTTAAAGTCTGTTGTGTATTATCACTTACTGAGAGAGTTCTAGACATGTCAGTAGACCAGGAACCGGATAAATATTGACAGCTGTCAGACCTGATGAAGTAAAGCAAGTAAGTATGATTGCAGAACTTCAGAGAGAAAACAGCACAGAGAAGCAGCTTAGCTATCAAATGAGACTCACAGTCTTTCTTTATGGAGACTCAAGGTCCCCAATGATACTTCCCACCACAGAGTTCACACTTCATACATCTACCATATGGCACTATAGCGTCTCACTATCCATTTCTCCATCTGTCATGTGGAGCACCAGAACAAGAGAGATCTGTACTTTCCTTTGTGGGCTCCCACACAGATCTCAATGGAACAGGAATTCCTTGGATGTAACACCACAACCTGCACACTGTTACACAGCCTGTGTACATGATCTGCAGGAGCTAACCTCAGAGGACCCATCGCATACGGTTTCACTACAATAACATCAACGTAAGTATTTTTTTAATACTTATGTGAAAGAAGGCAAAAGGCCGTTTTCCTTTGCTCCCAGGGCTTAAAGAGAAAAGGCAGATGAAGAAGATGAAGAGACATACAGTTGCTGTTGGCATACAGGGCCCGAAGGGAGAAGCCGCTCAGCGTCAGCTCTCTCAGCTTATTTCGCTCGCAGTGCAGCTGCTCCAGGCTGACCAAGGAGCTCAGATCCAGATCTGTCATCTGATTGTCTCGTAAATCCATGTAAGCCACAGATTTGTTCCCCTCCAGAGTGTCAGCTGCTGCTCTCTTCAGGTTGTTCATCCTAAACACTCAGAGATGAGTTAAAATGTCAGAAAATAGGACACTGAACACTGGACATCAGAAAGGAGAAGAAAGTAGAGGAAAGGAAGAATTCTGGTGAAGGCTAACACCAAAGGTGAGCACACTGAATGAAATGCGTGACAAGCAGTGGTGAATTTCAGACAGTGAATACAAACAAAACATTTCCTTTGTCTACACTGCTACACGTAACCATTTTAATGATTCCCAAATTCTTAAGAGATTCTGAAGAAAGATCCAGTCCAGAAAACAGAAACCAGGTCAAGGGGCACCTACTCTGCATGGACACAGGAGCTAATGCAGAGAACACATACTAGACTGCCTTGCCACACACAAAAAGCTCTTTGTCCCTTTCTGAGAAACCTGCAGTTGGCAGCCTGGAGAATCAAGATCACATCTCTAGGGCAGGGAGGCAAAGAAGGGAAGGAGAGATCAAGGTTTTGGTACCTTGAGCTGCCAACAGCAAATCACAAGAGGAAACTAGAGGGCTGGGTCACATTCAGCATCTGGCACTGCTCAATTAAGCTTGCTTTTCCAAGTGGATTCTGCACACCCTCAGAAACAGAACTCCATAAAAGCTAAAGAAACGTTAAGAGAAAAAACTGAACCTAGTTTATTGCGAATGTAGCAGAAGTTACACAGATCCTCTGCTGTAAATGGAAAGTAGCAATCTGTTTTATAGACACCTGCCAGTTTCACCCCTTACCTCAGGTCCACGCTTTTGATGTGACCCATACGGTTCAGCACTGTCAGGTCCAGGGTCTCTAGCAAGTTCCCTGCCAGGGCTAGTTTGTCTAAGGTGACAAGTTTCTCACAAATTGCTGGCAGTTCACAGAAGTTATTGAAGGAAAGCCCAAGACAGCTGAGCTGCTGCAGGTTTCCCATCTCTTCTGGTAAGGATGTGAGGAAATTGCCATCAAGCCAGAAGGTCTGGAGACTGCAACAGTGAAAAAGAGAAAGAAAAGAATTCTGCAAAGAGTAATGAACATCACATTTCGTATTTTCAGTGAATTTTCTCATACAGTTAGTTGGTCTCAATGTGGTTATTTTTAAAGGTACCTAACAGCTAATTTTATTCTTATACACGTAAAGTTACTGAAGTACTTTTATCACACATGTAATAGGTTTGGAACTTCCAGTTGTGCCAAAGATTGTAAGTTAACACAAGCAAAATACAAATCAGTACTTAAGTTGTAAATGAAAGATATTTACTTAATTACTTGATTTTCTACAAGTGGCACAGTTTAATCACACCTCCTACCACACTAATGCACTAGTAGAAGATTTTTACACGCTAGTTGTCCATTCCAACACACACTCAGAAAAGAATAAGGTAGCTTTCTGTTGTATGATGAATTGTTTCAAAGGCTGTATGGCTTTTGAGACTCAGATCCCAAATATACAATTCCCTTATTATGATTATGTTCCAACAGAGACCCTTCTGTGTTTAGTGGTGGTAGAAATGAAATCTGAGGCCACAAAAAGTTGTTATGAATAAGGGCTCAAGGAGTCATCAAGATAACTGCACCCATAACTAAGCTGTAAACCTCCAGGAAGTGTAAGCCTACATATAACTTTTTCCTCACAGTTTGCATATGGCTAAAAGATCATTCTGGAAATTACATGCTCACATCCAGTGTGGCCGCAGACACTTCTCTTTTAAAGATACAAGCTGGAGGAAAAGCAGGCCACAATAAAACAACAGTTCAATATTGATGTTTATCTATACAAATGTAATAACAGTCTTGCAATTAAATTTACTTAAGCTTAAGCTCTTATGCATTTGGGGCAGCTACCGGGGACAATGGACAAGGCTCCAGCAAACACTTTAAGACAAAATTTTCAGAGGGTATTGCTCAAGTATTTTCATGTTAAAATCCTGTAACACAAAAGCAGCCAATTCTGTAGAAGACGATCAAACATACCAGTGCTGACAAACCTGTGAGAAGTTACCACAGAAAAGTTTTCTACAATAAATTAAAACTTCAATAGAAATTGCATCAGTACTGAAAATATTAAATTCAAATAATAAATGCAGAAAGTCAGACAACTCTGAAGCTGCAGAAAAATGCACACAGACTTATTTGAGAAACAATGCAATTGCCTTCAGTGCTTTATCTGCATCAAGTTTCCTCATCTTTTCTGCACTAGCAGTTGTGATGTTTTCATAGTAGTGATTAAGGGATTGCACATCTTAATTCTTGACCTTCTGCTGGAGTCAAATTAATCATTCAGCCTTCATGGGCAAAACAGGCTGCCCTAGAATTCACGCTTTCAGAAACAGAACCTGCACATCAGTAGTGCGCAGCTGAGGCACCAAGGATATTTATGATCACAGATGTAAAGAACATACTCACTTCAACAGTTTGCCAATCTGACTTGGCAAGTAATGAAGTCCATTACAGGAAATATTAAGCTCTGTCAGAGTAGAGATCTCACACAGTGATACAGGAAACTCTCCCAGTCTATTATGAGACAAGTTCAGACTCTTCAACTGAGAAAACCTATTAGCAAGAAGACTAGTTAATTCACAAATCGACATGTCTAAAAGCAAAAATACACAAACCAGTCATAAAGAATTCTTATTTAAGTCTTTGTACACTGGTGATACAGTCAGCTAACTCATTACAGGAGTTTCTGCATAAACTTGGGGTTAAGTAATTTATATTTTTCTCAATTGTCATGCTGAAAGTGATCAAATACCATGGGTTCACTGCAGGAACTGATAACAACCTTCTACACCGACATGACAAGCTTCATCCTCATGACTGCTACTAAGATTAAGGTGACTAAAATGCTCCATTCAAAAAATTTACCTTAAAAGAATTAACTACAGTAAGAGTCTACAGTTACGTAGCTTCGGAAAAGAGGAGCTGAAAACATTCACTAGGACTATTCCGAAAATAAAACAGAAAGCCAAGCGAAGCTGTAAAAAGGAAAACTAGGAAAAAGGGAAAAAACTTGCTTCATGCTGGGAAAACCCAAGACCTGCACCCAGAGGGCCTTGAACAAGATGGCACAAGTACACTGCTCCTTGCTCAGCAGACTGCACCCCACGTACTGCCACAAATACAGACAGCCCCACAGCCACCACAGTCCCACCGCTGCCTGAGAAATGGTTACCTATTTCTAGCTCCTTCAATCACCATGCTAGGTCCAAAGAGAGAGAAGGAACGTAGCGTGGCTGGTGTAACATACAGCAGGGTTCTACTCCAAGAGTTCCTGCCTCCTTCTACAGGAAGCAAAAGTATTGTTCCCCAAATAAAAGCTTCTCCATCCCAAACTGGAACCACCAAAAATTAATTCAGTGGGGAAATTAATATCTTAGTTCTAAGAGATAACTGCAAATTTCATGTACCAGAGAACTACTTATTGGAAACATGCATTTATTCATCTGCCTCCTCTATCCAACTTTTCTCAGGCATTGATTGGCAAGTAGCTCTTATTTTGAAGCAAATGCTCTAATATCGGTAACAAAACCAAGGTTAATTAGCTTGAGGGAGAATATTACTTCTAGCTTGAGATGTTTTGATATATAGGACTGAAAGGTTTTGGAGTTGTTTTCTTCTTTATAGTGACCTTTTTTGGATTCAAAATACTTGTAATGATCTGTGTAGGAACTATGCATAATATTTCTCCATTTTGCTTTATAACCTTGGGCGGTGTTGTTCTTTTGAAAGAGGGAGCATAGCTGAAACATGGACATGAGTTATTTGCTCTGAGCATCCCATCATATGAATAAGGGCACATTTTTGTTTGCTGCAGCCACAGACTCTCTTGTGCTGCAACTGAAAGCCAAAGAGAAAAAGATGCGACGTTGGTAAAAGCCTTCCTCAAAGGAGGGATAATGCAAAGACCTAACAATGATACAAAAATTAGAAACTTGCACACAGAACTCCGCCACAGTATTGGAAAAGAAGGAAACTATGAGGATGAACCTAAAGATTTGAACAATCTCATTAGCTCGTTCAACTTTAAGAGATTTAGGACAGGTCGCGGCCCTCAGGGCTTGAAATCAGCAAATGCTTTAATAAAATTGCTTTCTCAGGAGTTCTGCAATAGCTTTTGCTACACCTGTTCTTAGTGCCAAGCAGTGTTTCTCTCTCTAACAGCGTAGTGAGAAACCGCTCTGAGAGACACAGCATTAAACACAACAGCACAACTAATGTTTAGAATTCATCCCTCTGCAAAAATATCAAAGCAAGCACAAGAGGGGCATTACAGTTTCCAAAAGCTGAAGGGAAACTGGTATATGACACAGCTTGGTCTGAGATTCCTCCAACAGACTTTCAGACCCAGTGGGGAGGACAATATTCAAAAGCCTTTTGAGTTCTCCTTGTGTTCCTTCTTCTTTGCCTCAGTAAGTTCATGTAGTGATGTAGGAGTGGAGTGGAATGGAAATGCAACTCTCATTCAAGCTGTATATAAGAACCAGGTATTATAGGGGATAAAGATTCCAAAATCGTTGTGGCTCCTCAGGTTATGGTTTGTGCTCTCACAGGGCATACTGAGACAGCAAAGACATATGGAAACACATCAGTGAATCTTCCAAGGGATGACCATCCTCTGTTTAGCAGCTCTGGTGCTGCCCTGAAATATTCCAAGTTTAACACATCCTGTTCTGCCACCAAAGCACGCCAGCACAAATCTATATCAACTAGCTAGAACACTGACAAGAGACATGCAGATGTGTGTGCAGACACACATCAATGAAGGCCAGCTCTCAGTGTTTTTCAGATAAGGGAGATGCTTGAAAGGCAATATAGTACATAAAAAATAAGCTAGGAGATGTAACAAAGCAGGTAGGGTTATTTAATGCCCTTTGCTTAACATTTTCCCTTTAGCCAATTATTTTTGCTCCATTATTATAGTTACAGATAATTAGACTCCTAGAGCTTGAAAGTTGCTCAGAGGAAGAGATCTGATCATTGTGAAAAATTCTGCTGTTGGGAATTGACAGTCTCAATGTACTGAGAGCACCTACTGCAAGTGAGCAAGGGTCTTCTTGTGGTGCTGTAATCTTAGAAGCATCCTAAAAACCTCAGATAGAAAATCTTTTCAAAAGGCAATGAGCAGCCTTACGTGGGCAACCTAAGGCTATCTGTTTATTCAAGATTGTGTGAAGTGAGAGCTTCTTTTATGGCTTTTGTTTGTTTGCAGAGTTCAGCTTGATCAGACAGTCGCTGCCAGGAAAAGAGTTTCTGACATGTCAGATTTCTTGTTAACTACATGCAAGGTCAAAAGAAACTTCAAGCCCCTTTGCTGATCCTGTGAACCAAGTATACTCCATTTTAGAAAATAGTGTTCTGATGTGCTTTTCAAAATCATACAATGTATTTGAAGAGACAAGTAGAAAGCAAAATCTTAAATTATTTTAAGCAGCTTCTCCAGTAACAGAATCTATTACAATTCAGCATTAGAAAACTTTTAAACAAGTTTGGAAAACCAGACTAGACTCTGGCTCGCAAGGAAACTGCAAAGAATTCCCAAAAGTGAGCAATTTTTTTCATTGTATATTCTCATAGATACCTGGGCATCTCATTACCCTAGAAGAAGAAAAATGAAATAGCACAGCAGTAGGCCCCTAGAGACAAAGAAAACAAAAATACACCCTTCCCCACACCACCCCACCTTGCAAACCACCCCTCAACAAACCAAAATGACAAAAACAACCAAACCTCAAAACCACAACAACAACAAACCAAAACAAACAAAAAAAAACAAAAAGCAGTTTTGCGAAGTTTCTCCAAATACATTTTCCTTAGGGAAACATGTTCCAAACAGAGCCATTAGACAATATTACTATAAGCTTCCTAACAGTTTTCAAAATTCATAGAGTAACTCTTTGAATTCTATTTTGCATGGCTGGTATTCATATCAACAGACTAATCTCCCCCTAGATTTTTATGATTTTGGGAAATTAATTTAAAAATATTTTTGTAAGACTCCTTCACTTACCTAAGATGACTACATCATGCTTCCATACCATCACACAACTGCTACTCTCTTAAAAGCAGATCATCACAAGTTTCCAAAGCAAAGCTGGAGTCTCACAGGCCCTCTGCCAATTCCAAATACACATTAAGAACTTGCCGAAACAGGGTTTTTCAGACCTAAACTTCTTCCTACAAACGCTTATTCACAACAGCAGCATTATGCTTTTCCTTGCCTTTTATTTTATACCCCAAGATGTTCTCTGCTTAGCAAGCAGCCTAATATTACTATTGCATCTTGTCCATACAAATGGCATGTCACCCCACAAGGCTTATCACAAATCAGCACAGAATCTGTAGAAGGGAGCTCATGAATACTATATATTGTTGGAAGTTTATTCCTGCTTGTGCTGCTTCCAACCCCCTCACCTGTAAGACCTTCCTAAAGATCAATTTTTTTCCTGTCCCCAAAACAGGCAATACTTCATTCCTGTATCCACATGTCAAGGACTCCAAATGTAGAAGAAAAATTATTCTTTTCAGACCTGCAAAGAGAGTCAAGACTCCCTGCTCCACTTGTTCTCATAAAATTGTGGCGTAAATTGAGGTAGGTGATATCTTGACTGTAGAAGAGGTGCTCTGGTACTTCCTCAAGGCTGTAGCATGAAAGATCAACCATGCTAAATCGCATAGACACAATCTGAAAAGAAAGACAAAAAGCTGCAGCTGTGCAACAAATTTTCTCTGGAAGTCTAACGGAAGGCCAAAGAATACAAGTAATAAACAATTTGCAAGAACATGAAAGAACCCCTTGCACCTACCAGGTAGAGTCCATGCAGGAAATGGGAGTCCATGAAGTACAAGCCTATGCCCTTTGCTACATCCCTGACAAGGATGCATAGCTGGATACCAGCCAGGATTCACACAAAGCCCTGCTCTGTATGTGCACTGGGCATACTGCCTAAAGGCTAGGCTGTAAGAGAGCCAGTGTAATACAGGAAAACAGGAAACTTTCAGGAAACTCTATTGAGAAAGCATAATCTCAAATGCCTTCTAAAGGTGCAAGAAGCAATAGGAAGCAGTTGATTCTCCAGTTCAGTTCTTTGAGGTTTACAGAACCTCTGCCTAGCATAGCTGCTTCTTCTGTACTTTTATCTACTTCTTTCTTTTATTAACTTGTTGAGAGTATAAAATTTGAAACATAACATTATAAAAAGGCTTCATAAATTATGGTTTTGCAACATTTCATAAAGTCTCTGCAAATCTCATGTCCTTTCATAAAGTATGTTTTGTTTTGAGGTCTTTGGTGCTTAATTTGACATTTTATGACCTGCTTTATCCTGAACTCATTTTGTATTTCATACTATCCTTGCTGACCTACAATGTCTCCATAACTCAAACCTCAGGGCAGCCCTGTGAATGTCCAGGTCATACTTCAGGTACATTCAAGTATGGCAACAAAGGCAATCTGTAGGTTTCTATGGCTGTAAAGTCAGCCAGTCCCTGTGGTTTGCTCTAGGGACCTGTGATTGAGTTAGTCTTGTAGGTACAACAGGGGTTAAAACAGCACAGAACTACTGCTCGACATTGTATCACAGGTAGAGGAAAAGAGAAGGCTAAGAGAAAAATCTCTGTAGCCCAGAGCATGAAGGAAATAAAGCTGGAAAGTGTCCTGGGTACTTTCTCCAGCATCCTAGCTTCATCTCTGACTCCAGATCAAGCTTGCATCAGAATACCCCCCTCCTGTGGTGTACCCTGCACCCACCGTCCAAACCACACTGTCCCCACAGCCTCACCGTGGATGCCTGCCGGTGCCACCGCTGGCACTCCGCCAGCGTTTCAAAGGAGATGTGGTATGTCTGAGCTTGTGCTCCAGCAGATGTGAAAGCCAGGGTGTACTGCCGACGTTTCATCTCCTCCACCTGCAGAGGGAGAATTGACAACAACAGTCTGCCTAAGCGCCAGCAATTACAACAGACCTGAAGTCTAGGGTGAACTATTACTGACCGCCAGTAACATTGCATTTTGCTGAAAATATAGCTGCCGCCACTGCAGAAAAACACAGAAGTAAATCCTGCTTAACATCTTTCTGCTGAAATGGATACAAAAAGTAGTAATTTCCAGAGTGCCCATTCACACTGGCTACTGCTGTGAAAGCTGAACTAGTGTCTCTTCGTTTTATTAGCCTTCAGACTACTACCTAAGCAAAAGCAAGTAGAAAGGGGTTGGGCACATTAACGCAGTAATCTGTTAAAAAAGCCAACATTAATCTCTTGTGGGCAATTCCCATCACTACCATTTCTTCCTCCTTCCCAGGCTACAGGGAACTAACAAAAAAAAAAAAAAAAGCCTTACCTTCCCTCCAATGAGAGGCAAGATGTGCATCTTCCCTGCATGGCTGTCCTTCACTGAGGACACAATGAGGCACGTCCCACAGAGAGTGACTGAGCGCTCTGCCCACTTGTGCAGCTGGGTCTTTCCTTTGCGTACGTTATAGACTCCAGAGAGCAGGATGCGATCCAACTGTTCCACCTGACACGGCTTTTCTGAAGAAAAAGGGGACATTGGCATTTACTGTCCATATGTTCTTCAGTCTCATCTGTGAGTACATATAACACAGATTTAACATGCAAAACCAGTTGTTGTAAAGATCAAGCAGACAAATTGCACTTTTAAAAAACGTCTCGTGCAGAGGACAAGCAAGATCCTCAGCCGGCGCAGGAACAGCAGCTGAGCAGCACCATTTGTGCCTCCCAGAACAATGTCAGAATGGTTGCCATGCACTGTGTTTTTAATCCACAGGTAGTTACAGACCATAGCAAATTCACATGCTTGCCAAATATCCTTCATTCAAATGCAACAGAAAAGCAATTTTAAACTCTCGTTGAGTCAGCTAAAATCACAGAAATCATTAAATAAGTGGCTTCTACTGGACTTTAAAGGAAGGCCTGGAAAATCAACTACAAAGGAAGCTCTTTCCCTGAAGATGACTGTCCTGGTTTTGCCCGAGATAGAACTCATTTTCTTCCTGGCAGATGGTACAAGGCTGTGTTTTGGCTTCAGTGTGAGAATAATGTTGATAACATTTAAAAAAATAACATTAAAAGAACTGCTGTTTCAGTTGGTTCAGCAGCACTCACCCAAGTTAAGGACTCTACAGTGTCCCACTCTGCAGCAAGCAGGTGCACAAGAAACTGCAAGGGAGCATGGTTGGACCAGGTGATCCAAACTAGCAAAGGGGATATTACACACCATAGAACGTCATGCAGTATACAAACTGAAGGAACTGAGACAGGAGGGCTGAGCACTGCTAGAGAAAGGGCACCAGTATGATTAGCAGTGTATTGTGCATCACTTGTGTTTTATTCCTCTCTGTAATTTCCCTTTTCATTACAATTATTATTATTTTGCTTCATTTCAATTATTAAACTGTTTTCAGTCCACAGGTATCATCTTTTTCTCATTCTCCTTCCCATCCCATGGGGGAAACAGTGTGTGAATGAGCAGATGAGTGGTGCTCATTGGGTGGCTGAGGTTAAACCACAACAGTCCTTTTAGGTGCCAGACCTGGTGCACTAAGGGCAGAGACAGATCTGATCAGAGTGTGTTAAAACAGATTTGCTATAAGCATTTATTGTATTGGTTTAACAGTGACTGGTCACAATGTTGATTGGTTGCACTCGTTCTCAAGGCTGCATTATGTAACACCTTATCTGCTGTAAAGGCTGGGTTAAGGTTATGGCCTTGTATTTTGTAATCTGGTCTGTGTGCTCAGCATGGCCCTTACCTTTGTGTTCTGGTGCCATTTAGTGGAAAATATCAATAATGACACCATTTGCCTTTTCTCCTCAGAGAGCCCACCTAGGGAGTGGACACTTCCCATATCCTCCTTTCCTCCTCCAAGTAAATTACAACAGCATTTAGGAATTTTTAATATCCTTGGGACCTTGAAACCAGTGTGGCTCCCTATTGCTAGGCACCATAAATGCAGTTCCCGCTTGACATACCCAAGCTTTCATTTTTTCCTCAGAAGTTCCCCATACCCCTATCCTTGATGCCTCTACTCCTTCCAGCTGAAGTAACTTCTGACTCCCTCTTCCTTGCTCCATAAATCCAGACTAAGCATGTCACACTTCTTTCCATCTGTTACACTCCATGTTTTGCATATATATATATGCTTGTATATACATGGTGTCTACAGTATCTACACTGTTTTGCCTGTTCTTACACACAGCTCCCAGACAGAAGGGGTCTGTCTCAGATAGCAGGGTGAAGAAGCTGATTTCTTATAAATTCATTTTTTGACACTGAATAACCAAAAAGATGGCTAACAGCTTAGCCTGGCTGCCCAGATCCACAATGCAAGAACAATTTTCTGTTAAAAGCATCTTGATTGCTTTTTTTCTGAAATGCAAAAAATACACAGGTGAAGTACTTACAAGTAAGGAAATTATTTCCTTATTATCTTTCCTCACCCTCATTTCTTTTATATTTCCTGTTAACTTCAGTGAACTCCCTTTCTGACTGCTAGTACCACATGCCCACAGGCCTATGCCTGTTATCTGTGGCTCCTTGTGTATACTG
The DNA here is from genome assembly GCA_013400575.1 of Peucedramus taeniatus. Classification (NCBI taxonomy): domain Eukaryota; kingdom Metazoa; phylum Chordata; class Aves; order Passeriformes; family Fringillidae; genus Peucedramus; species Peucedramus taeniatus. The sequence continues at coordinate 71,256 of WBNO01016933.1, read as the reverse complement.
TATCCTGCCCAAACCAATTCAGCAGGCCACATTCCAAAGTCTTGCTTCTGCAATCCAGTGCCCTAGGTTTCTGACAGCAGCCTGTGTTATTATTCACCAGCTGGCACCTTCACTATCTAAAGGCTGTGGAGGTATTTGACCAGGAGCTTCCTTGCCCATATCCACAAACTTTTTGTAAATACAATCTTCATGCACATCTAAACAGAACTCCCAGTGGGAGCCCTAAGTCATCAGTTGCAATATTGAATCTAAAGACAACAGAGCAATCTTGTGCCTTCCTGTGGATCTGTCTTTCCTCAAGTCATGGACAGGATCAAGAAAACTACAGAAGTGTAATTTTTCTTTCTATTAATCTTTAAAATGTTTTATTTTAAGAAATGCTTCCTGGTACTGCAGGTGCTTGATGTAGCCCTCTATAAACCCAAGAGGGTGATGACTCAGGCTTTAGCTGCAGTTACAGCTGCAGGAACAGTGACAGTGTGCACACACACAATTTCTTACCACTGTAAAAGCGAATCATACAGCTGAGATCAGAGTTTGCTGCCTCTTCCTGCATTCTGAGAGGATCATCAAAACCCAACCCAGCCAAGTAGTCATACACAATCTGAAGGGGTTTTTCTGTGGGCTCCAGCCTCCTGTCAAAACATACAAGAAAGAAGTTTGAGAATGCAAAACAGATTAAACAAGTCTCAGTACAGCTAAAGCGTGAGGAATACTGACACACTGTCTGTTCTGCTCCTCTGAAAAGGTCTGGCAAGCACAGACTCTTGGGCCTCTGCTTCCTAATTGACAAGCAGTACTTAAGAACTGCAGCACTTGTAAATTCCATTGCAGAAGAGAAACAGCAACTGGCATAAGCCACACAATTCATGGGGAGTAGTTCTACTTCCTGAGTTAAGGAGCACCAGAAGGAATCCATGACAAGACAAAAAACGAGAAATACCAAAAAAGCAGATGCTAAGTAATTAAAAAACCCTATGTATAATGCCTCAAAAATATAAAAGAACTCTTAAATTTTTCTTCCGAATGCAGCTTAGAGCAAAGCATTTGAAGAATCCTCATGAAGAATCATTAAAAAAAACCCAAAACAAACATATGACAAATTTCCTGCTCTCTTCAGCTCACATCAGTGGTCCAAGTTCTCATCAAGAGCCATGTGATTCACTAAGAAAACCCTGGACAGGCCAGCAAAAGGAAAATCAAAACCTGTACATGGAACAGCAGTTTCCATACGAAACTCCTTCACTAACTTGGTCAGGTCCGACAGATTCCAGAAGTAACAAATAAAGTACAGTAGAAAAATACACTTTCCTTTCGAGAGAAAGCCACGTGGTGTGAAACCCAAACTGGCTTCAGCTCACATTAGAACCACACAAACTCGTCCTGTACCCAACACAATGAGCTCCAAACGCCGGCACATGCGAGAGCACGCGCTGCCACAGCAGCTGTGATCTGGCACCAACAGCCCACGACATCCTCAGCACTATCACACATCAGGGACTGAATACTTCCTCTGCTCACAGCAGCTCTCAGGAGCACAGGCGCAAAGCCTTAAGGAGACAGAAAAGCCAAAAAGGAGCAATAGTTTCAGTTACATTCCTGTTGCAACTGTAGCTCTCCATAAGTAAGGGTCAAGTTTTCAAATCTCAGAAGCTTAAATTTTTATTGTGAGTGGTATCCAGAGCAAAGAAGGTATCCATGCAATTCTTGTTTAACCCTTCCCTCTGCAGGAAGATATAATTTTTGGATATGAAGGGATACAAGCATAAAGAAAGATTCTGGCTAGGAAAAAGCTAAAGATCCTTGAAGTGCATTGTGGAGAAGAAAAAGTTCTTACAGAAACTGACTTGAATTCACAGAACTGAAAAGGAAACAGAATGATCACAAGGACATTGCTGAATATTTAGACTGAATACATAAAAGAGCTTCTGCTATACTTCCATACAGCTTTCAGTCTTCCAAGTCAGGTGCCAAACCAATGTCTGCCATACTCTGGAAAGAAAGTCACCTGCTGATATTAAAAGGGAGAAGAATTCAGAAGCTGTCTGGGAGTTATGGTAAGATGTGATCAGGTATTTAACAAAGTAATTTGTATAGTGAACATGTTATTAAAGTAATTGGTAAAGTTTGTTTGAGGAAGGAATTACCTGAACAGGGAATGAGGATAATCTTGAGCACTCTGTCATCTTCCCATGGATGTGCAAGTAGATACCACTCAGGCCTGCTTCCTGCTACTAACACAGGTGTTACTGAAGCAATACTGGTAACTCCTGTTTCCCTACCAAGAACAATTCCAGTGGGAAGTATTTCAAGGATCTCTTCTGTGACAAACACACTCTGAGAATTACAAGGAACAGACTCATCATAACCAAGAACTCTTCACAAAATTTATTATCTTGGCCAAGTCCTAGACATACCAAGAGGCAAAAGGAGTGGGAAGTAATAATTTACAGCTTGGTAGTTGCTTCCAAAAGGGTGGCAGCAGATCCAATCTGCTAATCCAGTGCAAAATCTGCCACAAATCAAAGACAGGCACAACTAGCTAGCATGAGAAAAGAGAAGTTGAAAATACTTCAAACGCAAAAGCCACCTCAAAAGCTAAATAAAATCAAAATGTATCTCTCTGAACACATCTACAAGCTCTACCTAAGCTTTTTTATGATCTGCACGAACAGCTCTGCTCTTCCTTAAAAATGCTGGAAAATCTGCTCGCTATGAGGGTCCAAAACATGCCAACTTCCTTACAAATTTTTCAAGCAACAAGCAGAAGTTTTCAGCTGCCTCAGTGGCAGTGTTCAAGTGTCCATCTGTTCTCATACAGAGTTTCTAACTAATCCATCCCTAATTCCTGTAAGCAGGGTAAGGCAAACGGTTCTAAACAACCTTTTCCAAGAGTCACTTTAAAACACATCCTGTATTCTCTGCATCTCCCACCACTAGCATTCTCACCCCATTACAGAGCAAACATACATCACAGTTTTAAGATTTGGACACATGTGACTGTAACCTTCATTTCATTATCAAAAATCCAGCTACTATCTCTGTTCAAAATGTATTGTATTTACTATTTAGCCCTTAAGAGTAAGGAGACCACAGCAGTTATTTGCCCCTGAGAACAGGAGTGGCAGTTTTATAATTGAATCTTAAGTCCAGAAGAATCAGTGCAAAGTTTAAATCCTAACAAACTGAATGGGAGCTTCCAAACCTACAGGAGTCCATAACACACTCACAGCATAAAGTTCACGCACATTAAACCCTGAGCCATCTATTTTCAGCCTAAATTAACTTCTGGCACAAAACATGGCATCTGATGCTTAAGCCTTCTTGATATAACTCTATCTACAATTTTTGCTGACTCAAAGTAACTGTTTACAGCCTCTTAAATAGATCAGATTGTCCAGATGCTAAAATCCCCATAACACATAATATAATAAAGGAATATATGAAGAGGTGCCTCTACTCAGAAAATGAGGACATATTTCTGGCTGAAGCAACAGTCAAACCCTCCCTGTTAAAACACATAACTACGAGGTGTGTAACCTCTATTTCACCACTATCTAATTTTTACGAAGTGCATGACTCAAGGCTGTACCTGACTGCCAGCTACTACCTCTGCCTGTTCCCTACCTGCCCTGCCAACAGGCACAGGATACGGTGAACAGAGTCTCGCAAACCTATACAAAACATTTCTCAGTCAGGTTTATCCTTTCTCAGCCCTCACCTGACCAGGTCTCCATGAAGCTGCAAAAAGAGGTTTTTCCTCCCTTCTCCGTCACAGATCTCCGAGGCTTGGGTGTCGACTGTGCAGAGGACCAGGCGCAAGTCCGAAGGAGCCGCAGCTGCTGAGTCTCTTCCATAAACATACACGCAGCCTCGTCCGACGCCCCCCTTCAGCCAGGTCCTCTCACGGGAACCAACCCGACTCCTGCTCTGGCAGCTCCTGCTGCCGGTGCGCCTCGCGTTCCTCTGCAAGGCAGCCCAGAGCCGAGCGTCAGCACCGCCTGCGGCCGCGCTCGGGCCCGGCCCCGCGCCGCACAGCAGCAGCCACCGGCATGGGAAAGACCAAGGTCGCGGCGGGCAAGTGTCCCCGGCGTCCCGCAGCCGACTCCCCCCCACCCCACCGAGCCGCCCGGAACAGCGGAGGCCTCGCTCCCCTCCTCACCTTCAGCACCCNGGGCCGGGCCGGGCCGGGCCGGGCGCCCCCAGCTCCGTGCCCGTGTCCGTGTCTTCCGGCAGCGACAGGTGCCGAGTGCGAGCCGCCCGCCAGCCGGGCGGGGAGAAGGCAAAGCTCCCGTGAACGCTGCAAACGCACCTGTCCCCGCTCGCCCTTCACACAGCTCCAGCGCCTGTCACCATCGGCGGCCCGCAGCTGCAGGCACGCTGCTCAGCAGCCGAACACCACCGTGCTCCCGCTGCCCTGCAGGTCCAGCACGTAAGCTCTGCCAGTCTTAACTAGTGGCTGCTACGAATAATGTCATTAACTACTAGTGACGTCATCATCTACCACTGGCATCATCATGACAGTTTGCAAGAATTTGAGTACGTTTTAGGGCAGCCACTGCTTCTGCCCCAACAGGATCAAGAACATTAAAAAAAGCCTCCCACCTTCCCCACAGTGAAAATTACACATTTGAAAAGACATGAAAGACATTTCACCTTTCTAGTGAAATGCGACTGTGATTAGAAAACACACAGCTGGCACATGTGGGGACAGAAATATGGTGACAATCCTTTTCCAAGAGGCACATGGAGTATGAAAGGGGTGCTTTAACGAGCTCCCAGAGCAGGCCCCAAACACATTCCTTGTGTTCAGATCCTACCACACCTTTCTAGCACCTGGACATGCATTGCTGCTCGTAACTAACACGCTCTCTCTCAGGATGGTATTCCACAGGAACTGCTCAAGTGTTTTGCAACTGTCCACTCATCTTGGTGTCCAAAATTTCCTGTAAAGTTTTTTCAAAACATGGCCTTATTATTTTGCATCATCTAACACTGCCATGGCCAAACATTAAGAATCAAAACATTCTATCCCACTGTATTGGTAGAAAGCAACAAGGCAATTTTAAATCATTGAATATTGACTCATTTTATTAGTCACTTCATAATTTGTTTCAACCAAAAGACAATACACACAGCAGAAGTCTAATGCATCCCATGTAAATGTTTACATCTGTTAAGCTCCTCACTCACCTATGACTCAGCATTTATTTAAATTTTTCACATCTCAAAAATAGGTCTCCAGAATTTTGGGTGCCAACAGGTTCCCTGCCTCAAATGGTATGTTTTCCACTTTAAATTTGGTGGGTTTGTTGGGGATTTGTATTTTAGTAGTTTTTTGCCTTTTTTTTCTTTATACTGTCAAAGAGGTGGGATGGGGCTCTGTGTAAAATTTAAATTACAACATCATGAAAGAAAAAGGAATATACAGGAGTAGAGTGAAAGTTAAAAGGGAGGCAGTCCAGCAGCTCCTTCCCTCACAGCCTCCAAGTAGAAAATGAACACATAAAAGTGCACCAGCGTCACTGCCGCCGCGGCTCACAGCTAGTACCAGCCTTAGGCAAGGCACTGGTACCTTTCCCAGCTGCTTCAGTATCTTCTGAGTTACAGATCCAAGGTACTGTAAAGACAGTCCCTTCACTGCTATTGCTTCAATAAGTTGTTCAAGGCCATATTTTGTGCCATCAAAACCTGGACAAAGTCGACTTTTAGGACCTTTCCATGTTTCCTCCCCTTTCAGGCCCATTATGGCCATTATTGTTTCTGTCATTTTTTGACTCAAAATACATTCACTTGGAAAAACAGACATCCAGTGTCTCCCAGTTCCAAAGCCTCCCATGCAGATACTAGTAAGATTAGCCATGAAGTCCGTATCTTGCTGCCTTGATAGCCCCCTTACACTGAAGCAAGGAAAACGTTGACCAGACCTGTAAGAATTGTTGCATTCGACCGGCGGGAAGAGGACTCAGCGTGTGCTTGGAGTGCCTCAGACGTGCGAGTACTCTCCAGAGGAAAACCACAGCAGCAGCACAGAGCTTGAAATGCACATGGGGGTCAAGGAGCAAGCAGCATTATCTGGTACTGCAGACAGGGGAAGGTGTGAAGCCTGGCCTTCTTTCTTGTGTAATGCCAGCATCCATCCCTTAGTGAGGAGGGGAGAGCTCCAAAGACAACTGGAATGTTTGGCTGCTACAAAGGAGTACTTCATAGCCAAGGGATGGCTTCCTGCAAAACGTATTTTGGGCACACGCACCGCCTCCTCCAGCTCAACTCAAATACAGGACAAAATGCCCATTTCCCCACAGACACAGTGCAAGGGTGGCTGAAGGAGCCAAGAACACAGAAAGAATTCACCCCGCAAGCTTACCAGAGACGGACAGCTGCTCTAGGGGACAGAAAACAAGCATGACAAGAGGGACAACATACACTGTTCCCAACTCTGCTGCAACAAACTGGCCAGGCGAGAGACCATTTTCTTCTTCCTTCCCATCTAATTTCCTGTACCAGTGCTCTTTCCCAGCAAAACCAAAGGGAGAGCGAGGCATGCTGGCTTTCAGTACGAGTGATCATGTACAACTCTGTGAAGAGAATGGTAGAGCTTATGAGGAGTTCAGGAACCAAGGCAAACACTTCCCATTAGCTTTTTATCTGGGATGCTCTCAGAGCTCACTGGGGTATGGATTTAACATGCTCAGTCTTCAACACTGAGTTTGAGCTAGTGGGGCAATGAATAACCACAACTGCAGTGAAAACAATTAAGCTAAATGCTCAGCACCAGAAATGGACCCTGATTCAGCCATTTCCTACAAAACTGCCTGTTTCATGATGCTTCCAGCTAAGCACAGGATATATCTCTCCACTGATAGCCAAGGCATGACCCTACCACAACCCAAAGTTAATTTTAAGGAAATCATACACTGTTCTTCTAGATTTTAAAACCCAACACTGGAACCCTGCCAGTTCCAGGAGAAAAAAGCTCTTTGCTAATCCAAAGGCCCAAACCAGTTCAATCAGTAAGGTAGCAAAAATACCCTTCAGGAGAAGATAAATTTATTCCACTACACATGGACTAGCACTTAATTTAGTGTCAGTCCTACATTATATTGCTTAATGCAGTTAAGACCAGACCAGACTGAACAACCCTCAGTGGCCTCCTGCTCCCATTTCAACGGCAGAACAGGTCTTCAGTTTTCCCTAAGTACACTGTGGATCCCTCTTGGCAAGTTCTGGAGTCCAGTGTTAGCACTTCTGTGGACACAAGAAGCTACGTCTCAGCTTGCGTTCAGAGCACTCCATGATTTGGAAAGCCCTAGAACAGAACTGAAGCAGAAGTGCCCAACCTTCAGCTTACCAGCACACTCAAAAATGAAGACCTAAGATGTATCCTAAAGAGCACTGAACATCTGAAGTTTGTCACACTGTGCTTTTGTTTGTCTTACACACAACCTCCAAGAGACTGCCCAGAACTGCACCACCTCCCAGGAGTTCCCACAGGGACATCCCTGAACAGCTTTCTGTGAGCTCAGAGGGGCACCAACCAGACCTTGCATCTTTGGATCCAAATACTCAAACAACTGGTTTCCGTTCAAAACACAGTTTAGCTACTTTCAGTCTGAACATGAACTGGCACATTATTTTGAAAGGAGAGCAAGGATCAACTAAGTAAAAAAATGGGAAAAGGTCTCTTTAAACTGCATGGTCTTTATTTCAGTGCCAATATTACAGATACAACACAAATATCCCAGTCAGAAGTAACTCAAATGGAACCCAGGGGGTCTACAACAGGCTCTGGAAATAAAATTGGGGAGAAGTTCTGGAATAACCAGGAAGAGCAACTTCGCAGCATAGTCTCTGATGAGTCTCCCAGCAGGAGCAAAGCCCTTACCCAAAAACTGATCTACAAAATTGAATGTGTCTTTTCTACCCATAAACCACAACTAACAGGTTGAAAGACTCTGAAACCCTATGTGGTAGAAAACCAGCTGCTCCTTTTAGCTCTACATCTCTCATAACTCACTTCACTTTCTGGGGAAGCTACAGAAGACTCTGAATCTGCATGGCTGTGCCTACTGATGGAAGGAAAGAAAATTCAGGTGTAAGGGCTTCATTTTGAAGTACAGCACCGAAGCAATTTTACCAACTCTTACCAGCACCTCTTCTCCTGCACTGTGTTCCAGGTTTGCAGATGAACTCCAAAGGCCTCACTTGCTCTTGGTATGCAGCACATAACTAAGAAGTGCATGTATACAATAATGCACTGAGTAGGTCATAAGAAGCCTCCAGCCCCTTAAGACCTAGGGGATACAAGAAGAAAGAGGAAGGGCAGCCTGGCATTCCCCAAGACCCCATCTGAGTCCCAGATGAAAATGCCTGAAGGAATCCAGCTAGAAATGAATGACAACACACCTTACCCCCCCCAGGGAAAAAAAAAGACAGCAGAAAGAAGGAGCAACTGCTCACTTGCTGCAGAGAGAAGAAAGTTTCCCTGCTAGAAATTCCAGACTTCTCTTCCAACCAGGCTGTGTTCCTTTTTGAGGGGGAAGGAGGGTGGGGAAGGGGAGAAGGGAATGTTGCTTCTGGCTGTGAATGCATGTGTGAGGGAGTGCACAGTAGCCTCCACAAGCCACCAGCCTCATCAGCAGAGGAGAGGAGATTAATCTTAACAGATATGCTTCAAAGTCAGCAATCACTTCAGGAAAATTCCTCCTCATCAGCAGGTCTCTTTTGTTCCCCATGCCCATGGTGCAGTTTGGGGGATTGCCAAGGATCACAACCTTCTTCCCAGAGTTCTTTTGATTGGGTGGGATGAGAATAAGAATGGTGCCAGAGCCTCATTGCCAAGACTGAGGGGGGAAGTTGTTGACTTCTGCTAGATCCTGCATTGCTGAGCCCTTGTGGTTATATGTCAACTTGATCCGCATACGTAGTTGTTGCTACAAGAGAAAAGGGGGAAACAAACAAACACAAACAAAAAAAATTCAGGTCTTCATTAAAGGTCAGAGACTCTCACCTCATCCAGTTCCCCTCCCTCACCCCACAAATACTCAACACAGACTTTTCCTGACCGCAAGAGCTTGCTGGGAGTATGTGCAGGGTGAGCTAAGACACTGCAGACAAATGCTCCATCTGGTGGGACATTCATTGGTCACTGTAGTTCTCAGATCAGGTTACAAGCTCTTACAAAAGTTACAGCACAGCTTCCACCCATGTTTGTGGAGCAAACAAGCATTGGCCCTGCTCTTGCAAGCACTGAAGTCCTTAAATACAAAATTAATACGCCTTCAAATTCCAGTCAACAGCAGAAGAAAGCAGGTGGCAGATCTGTACTCTGCTGCACTGCACTTGGGCTTGCAGGGAGATGGGCCATCCAGTCAATGCAGCAGTCTGGCAACTTCAAGTGCTGCACAGCTCAGCAGCACTGTGAAGGAAATAGCCTATGAAAGACTGGAAAGAGAATCTCCAAGAACATTCCCTTCTGCTGTAACTAAATGATGTAATAGCTCAGAGGTTGCTTTACACTGTCATTTGGCTGTCACCCAGATTCTAGGTGGCCCTTAAAAACAGCTAGAGTGCAGCATGCTCCAGTCAGGTTCCCTATTTTCTCTCTCAAAAGATCCAAAAATGAAAAGCCAAAAGTTGACCATTTCTGTCTCTTTTCTCCATACCTACAGGCAAATACACTCTGAAGTGTTCCTAGGAGTTGTGGCATTCCTACAAGAAAGCATGCCACTACCCTAGGCGTGTTTCACCTTGCAGCTCCCATTCTGGCACATTACAGGAAAAAACCTAAATCCTCCAAAGTTCAGAACATAACTTTCAAGGCGATCTTTGAAAGGTGCTCTACAGCATCACAGACAAACTGGTATCAGATGTATATAAGATACAGAATATTTAAGCCTTGTGGCTTAATATAGGCAGAGGTGAGCAGACTACATGGAAATAAAAGGAGATGCATGGAAACCACAAAAACTATGCACAAGAAGACTGATATTCAGTGAAACCTGGGCTGAAATGTGTGAATTTTTTTCTCACTTGCACATCAACCTAGCAGAAACACTTTACATCTAGAACAGTACATCAGTTTTAAGCTATGAAAAGCTTCAGATGTTTTAAGTTCCTAGAGTCCTTTAAGATTATAAGGCTGTTTCAAAGGAAAAAGTATGATCTCAATTTTATTTTTCTTTCTGATGCCATCTGAGCACTTGCAAACCCTCTTAAGGAGGAAATGTGGGCCACATCCCTCCCTCCCCTCAAGTCTGTTGTGTCCAAGTCTTGAAGCCTGTCTCAGAAGGCTGTAGAACAAATGGAATTACAATTACATCACATCTAAAGATTCTTTCCATCAACTATTTAAAACTACACTCATCACATGAAAAACAAATGAGACCACTTAACAGACAATTTTAAGAATATGGATCAAGCTGCTTTTCTGTGTAAAAATATTTCAGTAACACCGCTGCAGATAGCAAAAACAAATGCTGAATATCTTTATGTGTCAAGATGCTTGCCTTCCAAACATCACTTTTACAACCCATAGAAGCACTAGGTTAAGCTCCTCTGGCCATTTGAAAACTTCAATTCACTGCGATGCAAGACGTGAATGATTTCAAGGTAGCAAAGCTGTTAAACTGTTTTAGCAGTATAACCAAATAGAAGACCAAACCTGTGTCCAGAACCTCCTGTGTTTTTCATAACTTCTTCCTAACTCTAACCTAAGTGACTGCCATGAAAAACTTATTCACTACCATCACTCCCTACCTCTCATCAGAGATGTACCCCTGACTGGCATTAAATGAATGATTACAGGACAGTATCTTCAACAATTCTTCTTGGAATCACTCACCTTCTGTGGATTCAGAACTTTAATGACCTGTGTGATGGTCCCAGAATTAAATGCAGGGATGACACTGCTGCTGGGAGACAGAAGCTGCAGCTGGAATGTCTGAAAACAGGGCAAAAATAAAACAATTTGACGTGTAATCAAGTAAGAAGGGACTTGTTTGCACTGAATGAAAGCAAGGAAAATTAAAAGTTTGCTTTCTGGCCTTGAATAATCAGTTCTTGAATTCCCGATCTTGTTGTTCCCTAAGAACAACACATTCACTGCCCCACCAGCTTTCTCTGCAAGCAGGATCCAGGTAACACAAATAATGGGAGGCGAGGGCTTGCTGCAGTGTACCAACATCAGCAGCAATGCTTGCTTCCATGTGTTGCACTCAGAGGAACAGCCAGCACACCTGTAACTTCAGGAGGACTGTTCTTTCCCTGATTCCTTCCTATGGTAGGTGTAAAACCTACCTGAATCCAACTAGAGGAATACTAATTCATAGAAGTGAATGTACTTTCCCAAATTTGGAGAGCATTCCAGTCACATGCTGTTTCAATAGTCTGCTCTGCTATAAACTTGGCAATATCTGTCACTCACATTTTGTGCTGCAGCTGAGTGCAAGAGGAAACAATTCACTTCCTTAAATGAGGACTGCCATTAATCACCATACTGTGACTCATTTAAATTTTTATAAGCAACTAATTGCTTCAAAATATTTTTTCTTTCATGTATTCATAGCTCCAAAGAACACAGTGTATTTCTTAGAAATTAAGAATAAAGGGTATGATTAGTGTCTCCAAAATACTGGTTTTGACCCAAATGGGTTTTTTTGCCTGAGGTTTAGCCATTTTTCTAGAAAGTGGTGATTTCAAAACACGATTTTGTCCAAGAGGAAGTGGTCCAATTTGATTGGAATCTGTCTTCTATTGCATTTACAACATGTACTTTCAGACTGGAAAGAGATGACCTAACTGTGCACTTAGAGAAACTTAGCACAGTTCTCAGCCTTGTTTCCCTTGCAAGTTTCTATCTACATGAAAGCACCAATTAGGAAGTGTTTGCAACTGGCCCTTCAGCTTCTAACTGTAGCTGCCCTAAGTGGCTCTACCTTTGGTACTGCAGCTTGGAAAACAAAATCTGTCATATCCAGCTCTGTGCTGTTGGAGGCCTGTATTGTGATTACAGTGACACTAGGGTTGGTGTTCGACCTCTCAAAGGTGAAGTCAATCTTCAGCCCATTCTTGTTGTATGCAGTAATGGAGGGGATTCCTGTAGGAAACAAAAAAGCAGCAGACCTACAGAATCTGGAGATCATTCTCAACATCATAGTATGCACTTACTTTACCCCAGACTCTTCTGAAAATTAAACACATCCCCTTGTGCTCCATTATCTATATCTATGGCACACTTTCAAATTCCCTCCTTTTTTTTTTATTTTTACTATTCCTTGTTTCCTCTTTTAGTTAGGTGTTGGGGCACTTCAGGCAAAGGATTTACAATGTCCCTAACCTGCAGCAATATCATTGAAGAGAGGCTTCTGAGATGCAAGTCCATCGAGCAGGAAGGGAGGCTGCGCTATCTGGGGTGCAGGGGCAGGTACTGGAGAACCTACAAGAAATGTTGAAGGATTAATACTTTGCTGTCAGGAAATGAAGCGTAATTACTCCTTTGACAAAGACTGACTGCTGCATTTTGTATTTCTTTACTTGAAGCTCTTTAAATCACCTGTGTTGTCATCCTCCCCTTCTTTGCTTTCAAGAACTGGCTCTTCTTGCACTAGCAAGCATTCAAATGGAATTAATTCCTTACATCCCACAGTTATCTCTGGAAAGGCTCACAGCATTCCCAGACTCAGGTGTGAAAATGCTCAAGTCTCCCCAGCTAATCATGCAGAATCAACCTGTGACTTCATTCCCTGACTCCCACCCATACGCTAATATGGATCATGGTAAGAGTAAGTGTAAAAACTAGGACTTAAAAGACAATGAAGAAGTAGCCCACCCTCATCCCATTCCAGGGATGAAAATGTAGACTTCTAAGAAATGCAGCCTTCTTACCTGTTAGGTTGAGGTCACCCAGGAGGTCAAGCAGCTCCCCACCAGCAGAGGCTGGCTTGTTTGTAGGTGCAGTGGGAATTACAGGTGTTATATCACTTTCCCCCAACAAGTCCAATAAATCATTTGCCTAATGAGAGAGTGGATGTGATACTTACATATATTCAACATTCTGCTACTTCTCCTTGCAAATGCAGTGTGTTCTATTTGTTCTCAAACTGAAGACCACCAGAGCTGATGGCCAGTTAGAGGGGTTCTTAGTTTCATTGTGATCCCAGGCCCTACAAGAAATCTAGTTTCCATGCTTGAGAGACCAAAGAGATAGGGAAGGACTGGGTTCATGCACACTAAGTTTGGGGAATCACAACATATTCTGAGTTGGAAGGGAGACACAAGAATCACTGAGTCCAGCTCTAAAGTGAGTGGCCCATAAGGGGATCAAACACACAACCTCGGCTTTATTAGCACCATAACCAACTGATACAATCCCACCCTGCTCCTGAGCCTACAGTGACCTGTCCCACACACCTGTTCTGGACATTAGAGCCATCAGAGCAGAGCAATGATACAATCATCACCAGCCAGAAACAGCAAAGAAGCAGAAAGGGTGAGGGAGATGATCTCAGCTTGCTGTTGGCACTGGCTGGAACGTGGTCTGACAGGCAGTGGAAATTTATCCTGGGTCAGTTTCTGTTACCTGATTAGCAGGCTGCAATCCAGAGGGTGGAGGTTTGGTTTCCAGTACTGCTGTCTCTGTCTCCCCATTGGTCTGTACAATCTCAGCAGGGCCATTTGTGGTGACTTTCTCCATTACTGGCATTCTCTCAAGCAGTGCTGGCCTGAAAGAAGCTGACATAGTTACACTGTGCCATCTTCCTGGATCCCAATCCAAATCCTTAAGACATTCAAGAGCCGATATATACAGGACAGCCTGCCTTTTCCCTTGAGCTCCAACACAGGGGAACTGCAAGACAGTTTGAGGTGGTCAGAGGCAATCCCTGGCATTCTGTGCCAGTGCAAATACACTAGTTGATAGCTAAAAGACAAACAAGCCCTCCTGTCTCCTGCTTTCCCCCAGCACCTGACAAGCTCAGGGTCAAAGCAGGACAAATGCTTTGGCAGAGAGAATCTCTGATCATAGAACAATAACACAGGATACATTAAGTCCTTAAAACACTCACTAACCCTGTAGAAGGGGAAGGATTCTAGTTCCTCTGTAACCTTAACAAAAATCACCAAAGCTCTCACAGCACACTGTCATCTACAGGAGATCAGAGCAGATGATGATCCTTTTCAAACACCAAATCTCTATCAGCACTTACCTCATGTGATCGTATTTCTTGAAAAGTGCATTATATTCCACAGCTCTCTGCTGTAGCTCCACATCAATGCTGCTGCCATAGATGGAAACTACCTTCTTAATGCGACTGTTGGGGGCAAGGGAAAACAAACACACCATGGAATTAGCAGCAATAAGCAAGGGATTAGCAAGTGTCATCCTGAAGATGCTACTGAGTGTCTGTTCAAGAGGAGTCCCACATAACTCATGTAAAACAGCAGTATCCATGTAACATCCATATGTAACATCCATGAACTGCCCCCTTCACAAAAGCATCAGCAGGTGATTAATACACCACCTGAGAGTATAGCATAAAAAAGCTCAACTACCCACACTGAGAAGTGTCCAACAGGAAACAAGGCTATTTTTCTCTCTGTCATCCAAAAAAAGGAACCAGAAAGAACAGTCCACTGAAACTAAGGAGTTTTCAAGAAACAGCAACATGGATTAAATCCCCACATAGCAGAGGGCATCCCTAGAGAAAACAGTACCCCCAGCAGACATCTTCCACCCTGTGAGCAAAGGAGGACTGTAAAAGCCAACAAATAACATGATGACTCTTGTAAATCACAGAAGCAGAACATGTTCAAGGAATACTCCTACTAAAGACAACTGATGTCATTATATTTGCAACAAAGTCCTGTGCAGTATACCACCAATGGGAACTCACTTGACAGTGCAGGTGAACCTTGTGGAAAGCTTCATGATGGCAGTGAGAGCATAGCCTCGTGTCACAGATGCAGACATATTAGATATCAGGACGCTTTCTAAAATATCAAGAACTTCATCCTCTGTTACCTGAAAAGGTACAGTGAGGTTAGGCTAAGACAGAGAGAAGCCTACAGCAAGCCTTCCAGACTATATTGTAAACACCTGTCTCTTGCCTAATGGCCGTGTCACACTCCTCTCCCACTCTGAGCCTGTAACATTATGCTCAGAGTGTGAGAGACATACATCCAGGTGGAGATCTTACAGTATGAGTTTTAAAATACAGTTCCTGTTTCACACATTGAACAGTGGGCTTATCACTGAAATACACTAAGACCCTAACAGATTTCTTCCAAATCAGTTGGCACTGAAACCACCCCATTCTGCCAGTTGTAGCAACACTCCACATATCCAGTATTTACACAGTCCATGCCTGCAGCAGGGGAAGGAGATTCCTGTCCAGGGTCCATTACCATCATGGACATCAGTGCTAGGGAACTGCTGAAAGCACTCCCTTCACCTAGCCAGCATCAAGTGGGTCCAGCCTCAGCCAGGTGCCCAGTTGCAGTTCTTTCCCGAGGTATACCTGTATTGGTTCCTCCTCTTCACACTGACCGGACACCAGAAGATCTCCATACTCTCCTATGCACCAGGAGGCAACTTGTACCAGGGGTTGCTGTTGGAAGAAAAACCAGAGAAGGCTCAGAGATAAATGGCTGCTTGCATGATAAATTAAACCATCTGCATTTCCAGGAGCAAGCTTAGCCTTCCACAGCAGAAGAAACAGGGATATCTGATTCAATCAAGAATTCCGTAAGAGAATTGGAGAAACTAAAAAGAACATGAACTTATAGAAGACATGCCTGCTCAGCAGTCTCTCCCTTGGAGCCAGACAATGTGATGTTGGCTTTCCCTGAGATGCTTAGTAAACACTCATAATTATTGCAGTACAACAAAGAAACTGAAGCCAGCCGCATTTGGTTTTACCTGGGAGTAATCTCCAAGGATGGCTTTGTAGAGTCTCTGCACAGTGTAGGCATGCATCTCCACACTATTAGTTATTAACTGGATCAGATTGGGAACAGCATCATCACGAACATAACTTCCTGCCTGCAAGAACAATTGTTAGGTTTTACTATGGACCCTCTTAAGTAACACTCAGCAGCTGTGATACCATTCACAAAACCACCTAATATACCTGGAAATAAAAATAAACCCTTTCATCCATGAGCACTTTATGGTTGACTCAGGGGGGCAGAAGTACAGGACAGCACATTTACCAACAAATAACACTATACTCAGAGAAATACACACTACAAATACCCTGAAACTGCAAGAGGATAGAGAGCAGAAATGAATACAACCTTATAAGCGGTTTATCTAGCAAATAAGAAAAGGCAATTACTTTACTGGAGAAAGTAATCTGAGAGCAATTCTCACAGCCAACCTTCCAACAGAAATTAATACTCACTTCAGATGAATCTACTTCTCTGTTTCAAGGTGACAAAAGAGCACCCCAGCCAGACTTACTTTTTGATGAACTTCTCAAATTTGAACACTCATACTGATCAATCTCTTCCCACTCCTTTGCCTGACAGAACACACTGCCTACCCAAGTAACCATGATCTCTTCCCTTGGTTGCCAAAGCACTGCTCCAGTTCCACCTCAGCTATGATGTTTATAGATAAATTCAAGTAGATAAAGATTAATAATTAAACCCAAAGAAGGTGAACTAGAAGGCTGCTGACACAGTTTCATTAAGAAGTTTTGATAGACTCAACTTGGAGTAATTCCAAGAAACTCCTTTATCCCCTTTCTCTTTGCAAGTCACTTCACTGTATTCACTCTCCTCTGAAAGGACTGTACACTGGAATCAGACAGTACAAGAGTTGTCCTTAGAAGCTGGCGTAATTACTGCAGTAGAAACAATGTTACACACTGTTACTGTCGTGTGTTTCTGAAATAGTACAGTTCTTCTAAAAAATTACTCAGTGATCCAAGGCAGCCAGTCAGAAATATGTAAACTCAGTAAATGTGACTATCATAAGTACACTTCCTCTGTGTATTTTAGCATTTGTTATCTGCCAGCCTTTAGAACCATCTCCAACTTGAAGGTAACTTCCTCCAGAAGTAAGAAAATTTTATGTAGTCACACACAAGAGAGGCAATTTCACTTACCGTTGTTAAGACTCTCATAATTGTGTCTATGTGCCAGCGCTTGGAAGGAGCATATCTGACAAAATTAAGAAAACAAGTTAGAGCATTAACTGCCAGTCTTCTACAACAGCAAGAAACCCAGCATCATCAGAACCCCCCTTTCAGTTACTTCCTAGCCCACTGCTTTGTGAGGAAGGATGCCAATACTGAGGGAGGGCTACAACTGACCAACCACACATAAATCAGCGCACAAAGAAGAAATGAATCAACACATTCTCTCTTGGGAGCAAGCAGGGAGAGAAACAACACACAAGGTGTTCACAATCCTGAGAATGTACCAAAAATTATTAGCAAGTAAAACAACTCCATACTTTTCAGCTGCAAGAAATATTCCAGATGCACAGTCTGCCTTGAACTCTGGTTCACAAGAATCTAGGAAATACAGTAACTCCTTCATCATTCCACGGACATTGTTCCCATTAACAAGAGCAAAACTCAGTTCCATTGCACGCCTAGGGTAAGAGACAGAAAGCCAATGAAGTAACTTCACCAAGTGAAGGAAGTAAAAAAAAACCAAAATCCAGCTACAAAAATGCAGTTAACTTTTAATTAAGAAGAGAACAATACTTACTAATCCTGTGAGAACATCCCTCCACATTTAATGTCCAGTATTTTTTTGTTCATAGGCAGACAAACATCCACTCTCCAAAAAACTAAGGGGGTGTGGGGCTACGGGGTGCTCTAGAAACATCTATCCATGTGTTAAAGATAGCTTAAGGCTAGCAATATCTTTCAGCAGCCAGAGTCCATAAAGATAGTTTAAGGCTAGCAATATCTTTCAGCAGCCAGAGTCCATCAGGATTAAAGTCTGACTGTCCAAGTGTAATTGAATGCTGGTCATTCCTGACACACAACTGTAACAATTAAAGCATGCCACAACATATTTTCTCCAGCTTCAGGGATCCAGAACAGACCTGTTTCCAATTCCATATATTAGAGATTCAAACACAGTAGAGATTTAAAATATTAACTGAGAAGCTTTACTGTATCCAGTTGGATAAACTACATAGATTTCTAGAACCCAAAGTTATCCTGGTATTGTTCATTCCTCCTCACCATAGACATGCTGACACCACCACTAGTCAGAGTACTAGCTCCTTGCTATTCCTTTTTGTGCACATTGAGCGCTCAGAGGCAACTCCCAGGCCCTTCTACTTGAAGCTTCTGTTGTTGATTTTAGCACAGGTCTCTCATTCTTTTGCTTTTTTTTGAATGAAGACTACTAACTTCAAATGTGATTGATTTCTGCACAACTTTGCAACAGCTGTATTCAAATGCATTAAAACAGGCTTGCCAAATAACCCGGAGTGAATTTTAATATGGTATTGGGCACATGCTATTTGTTCTCAAGAATCTGAGAACATCAAGACAGCACTACTTCTCTACATTTTCCTAGTTATCGTAATAAGGATTTTTACAGAATGGTGAATTGTAAATGTGTTACTTTGCTTTTTACTCAGCTAGTACCCAGGGACTGAAAAAATACGGAGATATTCAGAATTAGGTTGGAAGTACCAAACTAAATTGCTACCTTTTAACATTTAAATCTGTGTTTAGCTGATGACCCATACCATTATTAGAACTGTTTCCATCCTTCCAACTAGTTCCCAACTCCCTTACACCTGTCCCTACTGAGTTACAAGTTTTCCATGTTTATGTTTAAAATGTCAGTCACTTTATAGCAGATATATTAATACTGCAGCTGTGCAAGAATACAATGTTGTCTTCATACCACACATTTATCTCAGCACATATTGCTTACCTTCAGTCATATTACATGTTTCATTTCTGTCACAATGCTCTTAATCATGTAGTTTAATCAAATCAAGCAGAAAAACAGACTTTAATTAAATGGCAAAGCCATTTTGAATTGCACTACATGGACCAAAGATGAACTACTCCAGTTACAAGATGATGAGCAGAGGCCATGTTTCAGATAACCAAAAGCAGATATCATGTCTTTCCCTCAAGTCCTTGAAGCTTGCTGCCTGGGGACTCTGACATATATCCAGTCAATATAACGCTTCAATGAAGACAGTGCATTGTCAGCAGCACGAGTGTCAGCATAGCAACATCATGCTCTGCTGATGGATCACTCAAAGGCTTCATCCTCCAACAGCACTCAGACATGAAGCTCAGTTGTTTGTAGCATACCTGCATTTTCCTAGCAGGTGCAAATAAAATGTTTTTGTTGCCTTCTACCCAAAATCTAGATAAGGCTCTGCAGTTCCACAACCAAGCCCCATGCTGGCTCTGACACCAAACAGCAATTGCAGCCTGACTTGTTCAGCATTTAAGGTACAAATTTATGGTTTGGGATAGATTACAACTGTAAAAAGAGATTACATGATACCCAATACATAGCAGTTAAAAGTAAGTCTCAGAAGCAAGACAAATCCAATTTCTTTCCTGTTTTACACATATTAGTCCGAGCAACGCCATTGAAAAAAATCTACTGATTCAAAGATTGGGTATAAGTTTGAAAAATGACTATCAGAATGAGGATCTGTAGCGTATCTAATCAGTTTGAGTAGATGGAAGAGGTAGAACAATTCTGAAGGTATATTCATGTGATGAGTGCTCAGTGGAATTCCAGTCTGTAGCAGAGAGATTCTATGAAATGCAACAGGAAAAATGCTGCTGTCCCCAACACTGCATGCTGTATACTGCACTGAGCCCAGACCTGTCTTTGCAACCCAGTTACAGAAAGAATAATGAGGAGGAGGAGAGTTCTGAAAGAAAGAACAAGGAATCAACAGGCTGAAAGACTCCGTTTAGAAGAGCAGCCTTCCACATACACTGGGCAAAGTTGAGACCAAACATTTCAAGAATTTCCATGAGCGGCAGAAACAGGCGGGAGTTACTATCATGAGTAAAAGGAACATAACTGAAGTAAAGAGAATAAACCGGAAGAAACTAAGACAGAGTTCAAGACAAAAAGTATTTCTCTAGTGAGAAGTAAGGTTGCAAGCTTTCCCAATATCCAGAGAAGCAGCAACACACCACTATTTAAATAACAAACACCAAGAATGATAAAAGGACGTGGTTTGTACGCAAATTGTTTGAGCAATCAAATTAAGTCTGAATTCTACTGCTCCCTAATACATCTGAGAATACATTATTTGGATGACTTAACATTGTTCCAAGACAACATGGCACTGCCCATTCATCTGGGAAAGAAAACCAACGTGGGGCACATCAGAATAGCTTTGATCATAATCATAGTGCACAGGTGCTTTCCATCTTGCTGAGAGCACACAAATCTAATCTCCACCGATACTGAATTCTGGAAAAATTCAGGTAAACAGAATTTTTTTTTTCCCCCCATGAAATGTAACGGCAGCTTTCCAAAGAAAGTGGAAGCACATCTTCATTATCTTGTTTGAATTATGGAACCATATTATACCTTCATAGTAGTCTCACTTACAGTTCCCCAGGATTATTGTCATTTCCCCCTATGCTCTGCTCACTTTCCACAGACTGTCAACCTCAGGAGTGTGTTTCCCTGATAATCTGATTACCTTTTAATGGAGACATCCAGATCCTTCAGGCAGTCCACAATGGTGCTTCGGTGCCGCTGTACTGCATTATGGTCTGTCTGCACAGTTTTCAACAATGACGTCAAAGCTACATATCTGCAAACAGGACACAAGGTCATCAGTAGTTGACTGTAGACATTTAATTTCTG
Organism: Peucedramus taeniatus; assembly: GCA_013400575.1. NCBI lineage: Eukaryota > Metazoa > Chordata > Aves > Passeriformes > Fringillidae > Peucedramus > Peucedramus taeniatus. Next base: position 50,421 of record WBNO01016933.1, on the reverse strand, counting down.
TGCACAGACACTGTCCCCTTGCCCCAAACCTAGTCTTATTTTGCAACAGAATAGGATTCTCTTGCACTTGGTAATGAATGGAAATCCTGTAGGGGACTTCCTGACCTATCTTCACAGGTGAGCTACCACACTAAATTGTAACATGCCTAAAAACACTGCTGCCCAGACAAGCAAGCGCCTGTCCCAAGCACCTCTGCAGATCTTACATTCAAACTAGCATCAGTAAAAATTCCAGGGCTAGAGTCTGAAACCCGTATCATGATTTGCTATCCAGCTGCTTAGAGATGGATCAATTCTAACAGTTTCAGCAATTCCACATCCTGATTAATAGTGACTAGAGCAGAACTAAACTCCTTTGTTGCCACCAGTGCACAATCAGAAAAATCAGTCTTTGTCTAATTTGTCAGATCTCCAATGCCAACTCTGATTTGAATAGCACCACAGACTACTTGGGACAAGACAGGAAAAAATGTGGACCTGATTAAGAAATCACGTGTTGAGAAATAGATCATACATTCCAACTTATCAACTAAGAAGGGCAGGGCCACAGATAAGATTTGCATAGAGAAAAGAACGCACCAAGAAAGAAGCAAGCTCAACAGCCACACTAACCCTAAGAGCAGTGATCCCAACCGGGTCTCCTGGAAAGCTTTACTTCAGCATCATCTTTGTATAATTGCTTCTCACACATTTTAAATTGGGTGTTGTCAAAACACACTTTGTACAACTTACCTAATATTTTTGTCGTTGTTTAATAAGAAACGGCCTAGGATGTTAATGGCTAAGACCTGCAGAAAGAGTTAGGGAAGATCAATGATCTAAAAGGCTTGCTGGTCATCTTCATCATTTCATGATGACTTCAAAGGCAACATGTAAAAACTAGCATTGCAGTTCTTAGCCAAAAAGAGCTCCAGAAGCTGCCTAAGCAGAGGAAATGCTAAGAGATGCATCGCAGGCTCTCACTTGCACTCAGGACACGCACTCTGCACAAAATTTTGCCTTTTAATTTTTGTTATTTTAAAAAACCCAAACACCATCTCTCCCCCAAAACAAGCGCCCTTTCTGCAAAGGTTACAGACTTATCTAGAGTCAGATGCAGAGCCATGTTATGGTGAAACAACCTTGCCTCATGTCCTCCACACAAATTACTCTAATACAATCCTAGGAAAAAAAACAAAGGCCATAGCAAAGGCAACTTACTCTCAGGCCACTCTCAGATTTTATATCCATAATAGTCAGCACAGTTTCATAGAGAATGGCATTTCCCACATTTTTACTTGTTTCTGTATTAGTGGCAACCTGGAGAAAGGAAACAAAATAACTTCAATGCATTCAAAGCAGACTCCCTTTGTGCTGCTCTGCAGAACAGGCAGTGAAAGTAACCAACCCCTACAGAACAGCATCACACTTGTGAACATGCATCTCTTTCAACAAAATTTCACTCAGCATGGTAAGCAGCTGTGTCCTCACTAGTGCTGCAGAACCTAAATTATTAAGAAACTAAACCAATCATCAACCTTGCAGACCTTACCTGTGCAAGTATATCATTCATTGCTTCACTAGAATCATCATCATTTCTCCCTAAAATTCTTAGCAACCGCAGGATTCGTACCTATTTTATAAAACAAAGCAAAGAAAAGCTTGGATGGCAGTGTTTGACATGGGGTCGTAGTGGCAGAAAAGCAAAAGAAGCTGCTGATTTCCACTCTTAAGCACAATACTTATGCCTTGTAAGAACTTTATCAATAATAACAGGCTTCTGCTGTGCTTATTTTCTTCCCACTAGCCAGAACTGTTCAGAATCCCCTTTCTACCAGGCACAGCCTTGCAAAATCAATACGTGCTGCTTCTCTCTTTCGTCACTTTTATAATGTGATAAAGCACTACAACTAGCTGGTTAAAGTAAGGCAGGTGTCTTTCACTAGAGCAGATGAACAGCATTTGCACAATCAGCTTAAAGGAAGATGAAAAAAGTCTTAAAATCAACACAGGTGTGGCAGTAACCACCTCATCACACCTAAGGCTCAAAACACAGTCTTAGAATTAAAGCTATCAGTCACTGTTTGCATCAGTTCTTACCTGCAAAAAGGGGTCACTGATCCCAGACACATCATGCTCTGGTGAATATCCAGACATGATAAGGTTCTTCAGAATACGAACTAATTGGGGAACAAGCTGTGAAGAAGAGAGTTGTCCTATTAGGGTACTGTTGTTTCCCTGACGCCAGCTTTGAAGCACAGGTCCAAGAACAAATCTTGTATTTGAAAGCAAGTCAGTCTCTGGATTCTTCCGTGAAGTTTAACCTGCACACCTAGAGCTGATGCTGTATGAATACCTACAGCTTGGCTAAGACACAACTAGAAACAGTTAAGCTAGGGCCAGAGCACCATACTGTGTCTTCAAAATAGTAAATCTACATTTGTGGTATAGTGTAAGAAGAACACCAGCCTAGTTTCCCTGTCATCTCCTTTTGTTCCTACCTTTGCTCTTCAGGAACTACAAACTCCTCTTAAAACATGCATTTCATAAAACACACAAACAAAATTAACCCTGAACTTCCTGTAGCTGCCTTAAAGAGGAAACCGAAGGGTGCTGCAACATCTTCCCTCCAGACACAGTAACAGACAAGTGGAGCATTCCTGGAATCCTTATTCACGTTTGCTTTGCCTTTCAACATGCATGAATTATCAGGACTGAGGACAAAACAAAGGGAAACATTACAGCCACGGAGATTGGTTGAGGGCCACCCCCCTGCATCTTCTGGAATACAAATTACACCATGAAGACTATCAGCACTGCAGTTGGACTGGGTAGCTCTTTGCAGCACAGAAAGCCTTTACAGGCTCCTACAGGCAGTCTGTTTGTCCTGCTCCCTTCTGGGAATCACCCAAAGTTGCCCCATGATTCAGACAAAACACAAAGCCCAATTTGTGGTAAGAAGAAAGCCCAGGGCTACAACTTGCACAGGCACCAAAAAAAAAAAAAAAATCTGTAAAGTATTCCTCAAATGAGGGGAGGCTTGAAGAAAGTAGGCTGATGTTCGCGGAAGGCCACAACTGAGATTCAGGGCTGCCATGGATGTAGAGGTTTAGTGACAAGACCAGCACACACAGAGCATTAGACAAGTACAGATGATCTAAGCATGTGGCATTAATCACAACTTTGTCATTCAGAGGCACTGCCTCACAAGGGACAAACATCTACAGATTCAAGGCAAACATGCATCATCTAGAAAAATTAACTCTTACCTTTTCATTCTAACTCAGCAGGATTCCAAACAGACAAAAGGGACAAAACAGACGAAGCAAGCATTAGGGATAGGTCAATGTTATACCATTCACAGCATAACAACTACAAGAAATAGCTAGAAAGAATGCACCTAGTACCAAAATTCTGTGCACTCAGCTCTTCTCTCTTTTCCCACAACTATCACATTAACCAAGCAATTAGTAGCAGGGATGGTACCTGCAAAATGAACCTCATCTGACTTTTTTTCCTGCTTTGACATTTACAATCGAGGCAAGGGAAGATGCATGCCAAAATGCTAAGACACACCAAAGAATGTACAGTTTTAAATTCCTAATGATATACACAAGTCAATGAAGAAAGTAAATCGGCATGCAAATAAACAAGCACCTTTAAGACTTTTCAGAGGAGCAAATGGCTTGCTCTGTTCTACCAGCTTTGTTCAATTTCTCCTTCTTTGATCAAGAATTTAAAATGACAATCAAGGCAATTTTCAGATGCTCTTCTATCGGTAGTCTTTCACATGGCAATAATACAGCAAATCATAGCAAACAACACAAGGAAGTCAGGAGGGTGATGGGAAGCAAACATTCCTAACCAGAGGAGGAAGAGTGACATTGACGCTTAAACACTTAAATTAAAATGGAAAATTGTGTAGCATAGTATGCATCAGGCATGAGGTATCTACACAACTTAGGTCGGTGTTCTTGAACTGAGTGCATTTAACTGTGTGACTGTGGTTAAGGCATTCAGGTGTTGGTATAAGCTTCAGTTTTTCATCTTAGTCTCTATGTTTACTTCATTTGTGACTCCAGTGTCACTATGCAATTAGAAGGAGTGAGGAAAAATCTAAGGGACCATCAAAGACAACTTTAACTCTAGGATGAGTTTTATACTGCACAATCTTAAGACTGATTGTTTGTAACTCAACTACTTACTGAAGGGGATTAGGCCTAGATACGCATGAAATTCCCACATTTAATGATTGTAAAAAAAAAATTTAGCAAACAGTATCATTAAATTATTCACCCAAACAATTGTAAGGATTTTACTAGAAGGCCATGAATATTAACTTTGCAATATTACCAGTTCACACTTACCTTTCTAAAGTGTGCAAGCATGTCTGGGCTTCTCTCACACATCTCTGTGAGGAGGACAACTGATGTGTGAAGAACACCTAAAGATGACAGAAAGGAAAAAGAAAAAAAATGTATCTCCATTTAACATAATTCCATTGGCTCCAGACATTTGATAAACATCACAAGAAAACAACAGGAAATCATTAAAAAATATTCTTGAATTCAACATTTCATATCTAGCACTACAGATATTTGTGCTTGCAGCTGTGTCCAAGGGAAAGCAGACAGCAATGTGTTCCTGTCTTAAAGCTCCAATTAAAGGCCAGGGCAGGAGATAAACTGGATTTGGTCTGCAGAAACTCGCATACTAAACATACAGTAGTGGTCATAATTGGGCTACTGACCTCTAAGGTCTCTTCTAAATCCAACCATTCTGATTCTATACAAACGTAGACTCCAGAAGGACAGCATGTGTTAAGGGCATTGTAGGTGCCAAGTTCCTCACACTTCCTGATTTTCTCTTCTGATTTGGGTTGCCTAGCTGACCTTATGTCACCTTCCTCAGGAGGCCTCAGAACTCTATTTAAAGAAAGACTACACAAAAATAATACCTCCAAACCTAAGAAGCCACTTCCTTAGAGTCACTTTAGGCAGTGTACAGAATAAAAATCAAACTTTTCCATTTCACCCACTCTGAAGTGTATCAAAACACAATAAAAGAGTTCCTTTTGTCACCTATGCCATGTTAAAGTCCTGTTGACTAGCAGAGTTATACACATCCCTTCCTTCTAAATGATATTTGCATTCACTGTATAGAAATGGAAAGAAACAAATCATACAAATACACCTCTGAAGTTCCCTCCAAACAAAAGGCTTAGGTAGCAAGTGCACTATCCTCTAGAGAATGGCCTAGCCTTGCTAAGTACAGTCTCCGCTATTACCATGGTTCTTCTCGTTCAGCAAGTTTTTGGTGGCCGGCAGGAACATCTCCATAAGTTCAGGCACCTTTCTGATGACATGAACAGCGCACAGTGCTGCCTGGATAGGAAAAACACTTGTTAGTACACACTGCAATGACAACAATATCTGTTTTGGAAATATCTAGCACAGCGGGAAATATAACAATCTTCATGATAAACAAAGGCCTGCAAAGTTTATGGCACATTTTTCCATCTCTCTATTACAAGTGTTAATAAATAGCATTCCAGAAGAGAGTTCAATAAAGGGGGAGCACTGAACTACAAACTAATACTCCCCGTAGCAATGATTCATTTTTACATTACTCACATAAGAAGTGCTATTATCTGCAAAGCAGCTCTGCCTTTAATAGGGCTACTTCAGCCTGCCTTCCTCTTGCTGGGAAGGAGATAATGCATTGGAAACAAATAATTAAACTTACTGTAAAATTATGGCTTATTTACTTTCCCTCTTTCCCCAAAAAACAACTTCCTCCGGCAGGTGAAGGGTGCTATGAGAAACAAAACTACATTTCCACAGTTTTTTGAAAAAACACGTGCCTATTTCTTCTAGGATGGAGAAGCAACAGGAGACACTATTCCTTGCACCTGCCTGAAAATCAAGTGCCTCTTTCCAGAACACAGAAAGACCTCTTAGCATTTCTCTCCAAACTCTCTCTAGATCCAGCACTAGACAAATAAGTAACAATGCATCTCTTCCAAATCTTACTGCTTCACACTCTCACCAAGACTTATCAATAAATAAACCTAAGAGAATAGGGGTAATCACACTTCGCTGATGCTATGGCACATTTGCTGCAGAAATTAGACAATTTAAAAGTGCTTGTCCATTTCAAGACCTTAACCCTTCTAGTTCTCATACTACTGTCACCATCATCAACAGAAGACATCAAACAGATACCAGCCTGCACTGTTAATAACCAGAATTTCTCTGGACTTATCTGAGAAGATAAATCAAACTGGTGACCAGAATTTTGAGGCTAATGTCCATGAGGGGGCAAGTGTTCACACTACCACCAATAACATTATGGGAGAGAGTACAAAAATAGAAGCAACTGCCTCGCCAATTGGAGGCTTATCTTTTAGAGGCTCACATACATTCCTGCTATTAACAGACAGGGAGTTTTGAGCTCTTTCTTGCACACTGGGAAAATATTCACTCAGTGTGATCTCAGTCATCTAGTATTCCAGATATTAGCAAGGTGTTCAATCAATCTTGCCTTTTAATCCATAACAAAATATTCAAAAGTTTCCTAAGTACCTTCTTCCTAAGATAGGAATTGGAAGTTTTGAGGAGCTTTTCCACCTCTCCTGCAAGGTCTCTGCACATTTCTGAGGAGCCCATGCAGCCAAGAGTACAAAGTGCCAGCCCCTGCACATACTGCGTGCTGTGATTAAGGTCACTGTAAAGAAGAACAAAAAAAGTCAATCAGCATGACCACACAGAAAATGAACACGCATAAAAGGACATCTACAGCTCGAGTCATCTATCCAGCAACACATGGCCCAAAAGAACTTTCTGGAGTCACAGCTCTGTGGGAGCATGACTTGGGAGCAATAGAAGCTTTGAGTGCATGTACCACAGGGTTTGCTAATTCTATTTAGAATCCCCAATTAAAAAGATAAAATAGTTGGTTTAACTATCAGGTTGACCTGACAGGGTATCCAGGGATTGAGCTGTGAAGAGGGAAGACTATACAGAATTCCATTTAAAATGGTTTTAGCTTTGGAACTTGCATGCAAAGTACAGACCTTCAGTGACACTGTGGTCTGTCCCAGTTTAAAGATGTTCTACAACAGACTTTAGCTTCTGCATTTACAAAGCAAACAGTACAGAAAAATCTGTGTTAAAGTATTCTCTATCCTGACCAAAATCCACAAACCCCACCACTCACACACCTTAAAAATAATTCGTACAAGAATTCTGTTTAGCAATTTTTCCTATTCATATGCCTAAGGAAGTTGTGAAAAGCTGTCACTAAGAAGCTAAACTACCTAACAGGAGATGCTATTCATGAGCTACATAGCTACAATGTCACACTAAGCACAAGACAACAAAGCTTCTACGCCTCAATCCCAACAGCCTTTAAAATTGAATTCTACACCACTTTTCCATCTGTGTTTGGTACTAAGGTTGCCACAGCACCCAGGATTCGATGCTGAAGAAAGTAAAAAAAAAAGCTCCTGCATTGGGAGGCAAGGGGAGCTGAGGACTGCAAGATGTAAGAGCTGGGGAAAGAAGTGGTTCTGAATCAAACAGGCAAGAGGTGCAGAATGGAAAGTCTGTTGTAACATGAAGCAGTTATAGCAACATGCAGATGAAGGAACAGGTAGCACATGCTACTAAATAGGTTGGTTTTTTGTTTCCTTCCTTTAACAATTTTTTGGCAGCAATATAAAGCTGTGTGCATCACAAGTACATGCTTCGAGAGGCTGCTTTCCTTTTTGTCTCAAAAATCTGGGTCTTGCTATGAGATAGTGCAAAACAATGCCATAAATAAATCCCTTAATGTCTAGATAAAAGCAAGACACAATGGCAGATATAGAAGCCAAAGGAGAAAGCAATATACAACCCAAGAGATGGTGGGAATCTGTCCACCATTTTTGCTCAGCTTCCATCTAACCCATTTCCAGTTCAAACTCACTACACCTCTACCAAATTCACTGTAGCATAAACAATCAAAAGATGTGTTAACCTGCAGCCTGGTTCTAATGGAAGCACCTCACAGGTATAGCATTTCAATGAAAGATCTTTAGACAAAAATCTTGTCTCCTGGATGCTAGGTCCAAAGTTAGCAGATCCTCAGGCCCACAGTTTTGTCAAGTTTCTTTTAAAGCACTTTGAGGCCACAGTCTAACTGAAGATCAATACTTTACTTGCTAATATCTGAGAGACTTATGTGCAAATAGTACATAATAATAAAAACAGGTACACCACACACAACCTTTGGGTAGGTCAACCAGAATCCAGCTGTTCCATACCTGCTCCAATCCATCTTGAAAAGAAAACACACTCATCATCACCCACTGAACTTATGATACAAAAAAGTCCCACTTTAACGCTGCTTTTCTGAAAGAAGTATTAAAAATAGTAATTCCCATCCCCTGAAATTGTCTGATTTCAGCAAAATGACATCACATACCAAGCTGCTGCCTTGCTTCCAATGAAAACCATTTGTCAGGACCATTAGATCTTAAAAAGAAAGCAAGATACACAGCCTTGTTCCTTGGCAACTCTTCAGAGCTTGTCAGCAGAAGCAAACAAACACACACAGGACACGTGTTGCTTGCTACATATGCCTCTTCAAAACCAATGCAATTTTATATTCTCTTCCCACTAAAGAAGCTAGACAGGATGGCCCAATACAGAGCACTACTATGACAGCCTTATTATAGTCAACAGCATACGACAATTTCAAGACACCAGTTTTCTAACACTAGGGAAAAACCCTAAAGTATTTTAAGTATCACTGTCAGAAGGATACTTTCTGATACTGAAACCTCAAAGCATGGTTTGATGGAGAGGTGGTACCCTTACTTCTTGATGCAATTGGTCATAAGAAGATGAACATCCTGTCTCTCATCCAGCAGCAACATGGCACCTAAATACCCAATGCGCTTGTCTGTGAATTTCTGAGATGCAATAAGCTTGAGGCACTCCAACTGGAAAAAAAAAAAAGGAAAAAAAAAAAGAAGAAAAAAAAGACATCATTAGCTTGAAAAGTACTTCTTAGCTAGAGAAGAAACAGTTTGAATTTTGATGCGTAGTAACGTATGTATCTCAGAGTACACTTTTAAAGGTGTATTCAGTTTCCATTTTGGTGATGTGGAAAGCCAAGAAAGATAAAATGACCTGCCCAAAGTTCCAACAAAGCCACCAGGAAGGTCATTAGCAGCTCCGGTGCCTTGAAGTGGCCAGACACTGTTGGTCTTCCATGACCTCAGATATACCAGATATGTTGGTTAATGTCAGATCGCAAAAGTAAATGATAACACACTGATAGAGATGAAAGATACATCAGTGAACACAAAATAGTAAAGATCTGGAAATCTAGATCATGTGTCATGTTTCATACGCACTTGAAACTTTTTAATTAAACTTAAAAGATTCCATTTATCTACTAGGAAGAGGATCAATGCTCTGTAAGCTGCCAAAACAAGGACATGTAGTGACAGGACAAAGGGTCATGGCATCAAACAGAAAAAGGGGCAAGTTTAGGTTCAATATTAGGAAGGAATTCCTGGCTGTGAGCGTGGTGAGGCTCTGGCACAGGCTGCCCAGAGAAGCTGTGGCTGTCCCTGGATCCCTGGAAGTGTTCAAGGCTCGGCTGGACTGGGCTTGGAGCAACTTGGACTAGCAGGTGTCCTTGCCCATGGCAGTTGGAACTAGATGACCTTTCAACCCAAACCATTCTAGGATTCTATGACTCTAAAACCAGGTTGTGTTTATTATGATCTGTAACTAACGTGCTAGCTAGGTAGAAAGTAGATCGTCAGAGATAATTATGTTTTTGCACTTCTCTGTAAACTCTGGAACACCAGGCATTTACTAAAATCATATACATTCCAGCCACTACAAGCTTCCCTTTCTCCCTGTAGAAATGGCAACTGTGATCAATAGCACAGAAGAGATTCCCAAGACAACATACATAGTTTCCACCTGCACTCTGCTAATTTAAAATTTAATGGCCAGCTCATTTTTACATCTGACACTTTAAAAATGAAAAACAAATACCATCCACCAGAGAGATATTCTGATGTTACTATGCACTAAAATAGTTTTCTGTAACAGATAACTAATAAACTGTAATCTATGTCTACTTTCCTGACAGGGAAGTAAAGATCTATCCCTCACAAACAATTTCTGTAAGTCTGCTTTACTAGCTGGGGCAGCAAATAAGCATACACAATAGGTTTGAGGAGGGGTCAGACAGAGCTGGCAACAGATTCACAGCAAAGGAGGCATGCACAGACAAAGATACGAGGTGTCAGGAAAAGGGATTCATGGCCCCAGCTAGACAGAAGCTTGAACAGGGCAACAGACATAGGTGAGATGCAAGAAACACACACATCAACAAGAGTAAAGTTGCACAGTATATTGGTAAGAAAATTAAAGTTGAAGTGCCAGAGAAAGAAAGTGCTGTGGCCTAGTCCCAATCCTGCAAGTTCTCATGACCACATGGCATTAGAACACACACTCAGCTGTTGACATTGTTGTCATATGTGAAAGCCCAGTTAGTACAAGAGTGACAAATTGGTAAGAAAAGACTTGAAAGAAATTGAGTCCAGTCTGCAAGGTTAAATGGGATGAAAACCTTGAATAAATACCTCTGAACACCAGTCCTCTGCAAAGATAACTGAATTTGCCCAAATGTCCAAGATCAGCCAGAGATAATGTACAGAACACTAGATATCAAGCTCGCATATTTCCAGTGCCTTATAAAAGAGAATAACACACCTCTGAAACAACCTTCTTTCCTGGGTTTACAAGGTACTTATATAATCCTTCACAAAAATGCAACATAAAATTGATGACATCTAAGCTACAGAATAAGAGCCAATGACGGCAGAAGACGAACAACTGAGGAAGAGCATAAGAAAACTGATGACTGCAACAGATACTCTAAGATACCTTTCTAGTACTTTTGAATTTAAAATATATTAGTGAAATTTACCCCATGAAAGTCTCATGAGTTCTTGTTTCACTTATATCTAAGTACATGCAAACTAGATTAATGCACAGCAATACTAAGAAACATTATCAGCTGAAGCTCTTACTAGGTGTAATTAGTGGAAAAAATCTTGATACTGTTAAATCCATTTCATTCAAAGGAACAATTAAAATCTGCTACATCACTACTGTAACAGATACTACTGGCATGTATCCAGACTACAACTGACCCAACTTTTACTGGCATAGCCACTCTTCCAACTGGAATTTTTATTCAAACAGAAACAATGACAATAATAAAGTTATTTGACCATTTGTCCAGGCTGTCTGATGACTTCTAAACTTGCAGGAATGGCCTTTGCACATGCTCAGGAGACAGCATGCCATCCAGTGCATATCAGCATGCACTGGCTAAATACAGTGCTCATTCTCATACTTGCGTACAAGATATCCCAGGTCAAAGCTGAGGAGCCCTGGCTTGGACAGAAGTAGATAGACCACTCACTCCTGGTTACCCACAGTGTTAGCTGCTGTCTGCTCACAGAGAGAGACTGTAACACCCACTTGCAGCTCTCCTGTTTTTCAGCAAACACCTTTCCTGCGTATTTAGGCTATCACTCTCAGAAGCTTACTGTCTACATTGCAGGACTATTCATCTGCAAGACTCCACTGTTGGAAGAGCCTGTGCCCTCAACAGGTCCCCAGCTCACACAAACTATACTCCTATACAACAGTAGCACTTCGAAAGATTCCTTCCAGTGATAAGTGTTAAGGACATGCAAAGGTCTCTAACTCACACTCTTGCAGAATACTTGTTAAAATCCTTTTCAGCACTGGGCCCTATGCCCTCCTGAAAACACAGCTGATAAATTACAAGAGAACCAAGGGCACTCATTGAATGAAGTACTGTGCTCTCCAAATAGTCAGAATAGACACTTCTTTTCAAGATGTAGCAAGACTGGCAATAACAGATACTGAACAATCTGCTTTAGCTTTCTTTCACTAACAGTGAATTTACCAAAGCAGAAACTGAAAATTTCTGCTTTAGTTAGTAATGGTAAATTAGTAAATTTAATTAGTAATGGTAAATTAAATAATTAAACTAAATGGCAAATTATAATCTTCATTGGATTAAATACTTGAGCAACAAGATAAAGGAAAGAAAAATAAATCATGTTCTTAACATAGGCCAAACGTTGAAATTCTAGATGACACTTTTGTAACACTTTTCATTATTCTTAAGGCTCCAAGATAATTAATTTTTGTGACAGGAAGTTTCTCTCTTGGACCAGAGAGCCTGGCTATGAAAAGCATTAAGAACAGAATAATACACAACTTCACTTGCTCTTTTTCAAAACTCTTTACCCTGAGAGAAGAATCCAATAAGACAGAAGATGAGGCACTTCATATCCTATAGCAGAGCCCAAACTCAATAATTTTAACTCTATCTGCAATTTGATTTCACTGGTTTGAGCTTACTGTTTCAGTGAGACATATTAGGGCTGGTAAATTCAACCACAAATGGATAGACACACGAGACATGAAGCTACTTGAAGGGATACAACAATTTGACTGACTTAAGCTTCACTGAAGACCTAGGTTAGATTACTATTAACAGGACACTTACTGACTTCTAAGCAAAACTGTCTATGCCCCAAAGACTAAGCAAAGCTAACCTGAGGGACACCTTGTAGATCAAGAGCTTCCATCTTCCTGTCTCCCTTTCCTAAAATTTATGTCAAAAATAGCACATCAAAAATAAGCCAAGAGATGGAAAACTTACACTTGCATTCTCCATGTCACCTCACTAAGATGGGGATAAGGAACACCAACTTCTGATTGCCAGGAACAGACCAGCTCTTTTCTGTCTCAAATACATTGCTTTATAAGGAAAAGGGTATAGAACCTTCTTTGAAGTATGCGGTATTTTTCAGAGACAGAACTCCAAAGTGCTATTTTGATCCAATCTAAAAACATCCCTACGTCTTGGACTCTGGTTTAAGCACTACTGCTCTGCAGAAACGTGGATGGTGAGGAGACAGTATGGCAAAAGCAGACTAACCTCAAGTTTCAAAACAAAATATCTAAGCCCCAAACAGCAAATCTCACTAATGAAGCCTAAACTAGCTAACATCAGTTCAGAACATATGTGAAAACAGACCTCAAAACATTCCAAAGGACAGCAGAACTGCACCTAGGAATGCTCTGAACAACGTGCCCAAAACACAGAAAACACACAAGACAGACTGGCTTATGCACAGAAGGCACTACATTTTAACCTACCTGTCCAAAATGTGCAGGATATCCCAGCATGTGCATATAGAGCAGCTTTGCCACGTTTCTGCATCGGTACGTGTTATCTTCCTCTCGGAAGGATGATCGGATAGCAGCACATTCCTTCTGGATCATCTCACGCTCCTCTGCCTGGGTTCTTGCTGTCCGGATGGTCCGGATCAACTCCCGCAGTCTGATGGGGGCTGGCATCCTCTGAGAGAAGAAAGAGGTCTGTAAAACTTCTACTGTCTCTAAAGGCTTCATAATGGTCTAACACATGCGTGTATTCTTTTTTCTTTCTTGCTCTACAATTATGTAAGTAAAAGAGTGAAGAAAATGTAGGCTACCTCAGCAGCATGGTTAAGAGTAAACTTGAGAACCCAAGGACTTCACTGTACCTCGCATCTGCTCTTCCAGACACTAGAAATGGGAATTACTCCAATTTGAGCCAGCTGTCAAATGAACATAACATGACTCCCCACCTGAAACAGGCAGAAACAGCACTCTGCAAGGTACTCTCATATTTACATCATCTGCTTCTCTCCAGAAAAGCCAGACTCCAAAGAGAACTGATCCCAAAATCATGACAACTTGGGACAGAAATCCTCTACAAAACACAACTGTTTAACAACTTGCACAAGATTTCATCTAAGTGCTTCAGATGGCTATACTGTGACATTACTGTCTGGCAGTAAGGGTATGAAAGGTGTTTACAAGAATACTCAGAGTCGTTTCACCTCATCAGATGGAATACCAATGGAGCCATCTGACCCACAGAGCAATTTAGTCTGCCAAGTTCCTGTTAAGAGAAAAGTGGCTGTCAAACTGAATCCAAACTTTAGGATTTATGTTCAGCAGTTGAACTTTACAGTTCATGCTCACCAAAGCCGAGTTCCGACTTTCAGGGAGCTCAGACTACATAAACATCTTTACAGCCTTCTTTCATCCATGCCAGCTTGGGAACAGAACTGAGCCCTTCTGATAACGTATCAGACCAACTTGTAAGAAGTTGCCATGCCAGTCTGAGTCACCATTCCCCCTGAACATTGTGCCATACATTTTAAGCATTGCCATGTAAGAAAAAGATGTGCATTCAGGTGCTGCACTAGCTGACTTACACGATACCACCGAACAGAGGCTGGGACACAGAGCTAACAGGGGACTTCTTTGCTTGCAGAAAAGCAGAGAGAGATGCATGTACAAGTAAAGGTGGCCTTACAGTAAGCCAGACGAAGGCAGCACTGAGTCCCAATTACAAACTTATTACATACATTAGGCCTCTTCAGCCAAATCACATAGACTTCTCACATTCAAGTTCCCCATTTTCATACTTTAAAAAGCTTGAATTTACAGAGACACAAAGCATTCAGTTTTGAAAGTGCATAAGGAAACTGTCCCAAAACGCTGACATGTGTAGGATCAAGACTACTGGATACATTAATCCTTACTCTTGCCTTGTCTCTCCGTGTGAATTCACAACACTTCCTCACGTGACTGTGATATGAATAAATCAACAGTTGCTATGCAGTCCTGCTGCACTAACAAGCATAACAGAAGTAGTCACGGAGAAGTAAGAAATCCATCTCCAGAACAAGCCCCTCCATGACCACTATCTTTGCTGCCGTGCCTGCATGTAATACAGTTCTGCATCCTTTCTCAAGGGGAAGAAAAGCAAAATGCTGCTTGCAGCACTTGAAGGGTTGATGTAATATTGATGTATTCATATAAAATGCCTTCTGGTTTTTTGCCTTACTATTATTTTCCTGAAAATTGGTAAGACTGTGGAGTTTTGATTACGGCAAAGTGCTCAGCTTGTGTTTTTCACAACAGTATCATAAACACAAAAATCTCTTTCCTGGGTGGCAACTGTCCATGTTAAGTGCTGAATTTTTAAGCCTAGACTCATCTACTACACACACATCCCACATAATTCTAAACTGATCTCGATAAGCCACGCTCTTGTCAGAAAATTGGGCAGAAGCTACAAAGATAAAAGTGCTACTGCAGAAATATTCCTCTGCAGCCTATAGGCAATAATTTCATAATCACTAAGATCACTCATGTGCAGGCTCATGCTGGAAAAGGTGAGTCCAGTCCTTCTACTGTGTTCACACTGACACTCCAGGCACAGTGCACCAACCTGCGCATGCAAATAACAGCTTGCCCCCTTCCTCCCAAAAGCAGTCCCCAGACACATCAGTCTGGTTTGTGCATAGACAGGCAGCAGTGAGAAGATGTGGCTTTGGGAGACCTCAGATGGACTGGAAAAGAGGTGAAAGGTTCACTCCAGCATGAATCCACACTTATGCTATGGCTCTGCACAGTAATTAAGCTTATCTACAACACTGCTGTTCCTGAGAAGAGAAGCAGTGGCTACTACTAGCCTAGCTATTGCAACCATGACTGACTCCTTTATTTTAAAGAAAGTGTTCTTTACCAAGTTTTGGAAACACTAATACATAACCTGCAAACAAACTGAGCTTTGCCAACAAATTGTTTTGATACCACAAGCTGTTTTGTTCCCACTCTAGATCTGAAGGTTTATAAACTGCTGAACGCTGGTATCTGCAGCCTGTGACTTGTACAAGCCCACTCCTTTCTTTGCCAGTGGACCAAAAACTTTCTGTAGGTATGCCCATGGAAGGCTTCAGCATGAAGCAGAAAATAAGATGAAAGAAAGAGAAAATAAAAGGAAAGACTGCCTAAACAGTTCTGGTCAATGGGAAAACAGAATTCAACAATGTCACTATATATGCGAAGTACAGCTTTTTATGAATACTTTTTTTTCATCCTTCTTTGGTGTTCAGGCAGGATTTCCTGTCTCACCAAGAAGGCAGGTACAATGACAACAAACCGAAGACCTAACGACATTCAGATATTGAAAAAAGTGAATAGTCAGTATTTATAAATGCCCTTGCATAAATAAAGAATTAGCAAGGCACACTGTAAAGATTATTTTTCCTTCTCACTTCACAACCACAGGAAAGCAAGCAGAACCAACACTTTAGAAAGCAAGGACTGAGGAGTAAGACTCAAGAACCAATTTCTGAGGCTTCCGGCTGTTCTCACTTGTGTAACAACTAACACAGTTACACAGACAGTCTAACCTGAAGGACTAAGAGCAACTGTATCTCACACATACCTCCTGCCAGAAGAGAACAGAAGAATTCAGAACTGCTCTGATGGAGGATTACAAAAGGACAAAAGAGCTGTGATTTATTTTCCAGTATTCAGAAAAGGCACTTCTAGCCTTGTGCTGCAACTATATACGTTTTTTTAAGTCAATATCAAATTGTTCAGCTTTTAATATACGTTTGAATGCATCCCAGACAAAAGGTTTTTGCACCCATCTATGTAAAATAGTGTCTTCCCCTCACAAATCACTGTACATGTTTCTCCTTGAAGCTTGAGCTCTTCTTGTGTAAACTCTTCCAGTATTTCAATACCATGTAATTCTCATGCAATGTAGCACATTGTGTTTTCTTCCCCTCCTCAAGTAAGTGTTCTCTTAATATCAAAAATTCTTGCATCAGGTACCTATTCTTTGCCTTCGGTGACTTTAAGAGTCTTCTGCATGCTAATACATTGGAAATCTCATCACAGTTTTGAGTTTCAGACATTTCAGGTAAGCATAAGCAGTAGTTACTGCAGATGAGAAGAGACTTTGGACATGAGAACACTTAAATTCAGAAACATTACAGAAGAGATTAACATTTACCTAGTCTCAGCAACTCCTAAGCCTATTATAATGCCAACAGACCTTGACTGCAACAATGGGAGGATAACTGTATCATCTAGCAACAGCAGACCACAGAGCTTCACTTCAGCTGGCCTAAGTGCTTCTTAGAACTTCCTCCAAAGCAGCAAATCTTGTTCTTCAAGATTAGTTAACATTTTTCATCAGTACAGACACATCCTTTTATTCTTTGCACATCAACATAAATGACAAGGCAGTTTGTAGAAGTTGTTACCTATTTCCTCCTTGGGTTGAAAACAGGAGTTTCCTTCAGCCATTTCTTTGGTAACTACAAGCTCCAAAAATCAGGGATGATTTCTGAATACTTGAAAAGAGCCTACTAGTTAATATTAACAATATCTGGCAATGTTGCATACAGAATTCTTCAACCTTATCAGATCTCTTTTCCTCTTCTAATTTCGAGAGCCTTGCTCCTTAGAAGAACACACTATCAAGATCAAAACTTCTGAGAGAGCCAGAGACCTAATTCAGATTAGTTCAAGTTGTATAAGTGGCTGGTTTAAGTTCCTTAGGAAACAGAATTCCAACTCCTGTCCTGAAATCCAGAGACTAGGAAAGGTGTCGCCTCAGGGGTCCTCCTCCCTCTGCTATTTAGGAATCCTTCCCATGAACTAACAAAAAGGCATTCTCTCTCTTTGTGCAACTCATTCCTACTATACAAAAGTGAAAAAAAAAAAATGAAAAAAATCTTCATGTATTAAAGCATTTAGTTTTCATTTAAATTGTACTGATAAGTCACTGTTTTCTCCTTTTTTTATGGTCTGTTATTAGTGAAGCTTGTCACTTTTGAAAGTTAAAGATTTTATTCAACAGGCCATTGTACCAAAAATATTTGAGTATAGAACTTTAACAGAAGCCTCTCTTAGAATACAGTCACATTCAAATATGATGGGTCACCTTTTACATTTACAACACACACCTAATATTACCAAAACCCACCTTGAAAATGCTCAAGTGCTTTAGTTAAGCTTTATTCCTCTATCAGGAATTGCAGAGTAAAGACAAAGGATAGTCCTTAAACACTGAGTTGAAAACACGTCCTCTGGAAACTATGCAGAAATGTTTGCTTATGTCTAAAATATCTAATGTGTTTCTAAGACAATAAAACTTTAAAAATTAACAGTTGTTTTAAAACGTCTTTAGGACAAACTGAAAGACATTTAACATTTTAACATTCCATTATTATTTAGCCTTGGATTCCGGAAACAGTAAAACATAAAGGCCATCAAAATGACTTAAATTATTCACAGAAGAGATCTCCTGTTTGGGGAAATGGTCTGAATTTTCAGTTGTGGTGATATACACACCAAGTTACAGCTTTTCCTGTAAACAGCATTTCTGAACTTGGTTTTGTCTAGAAAACACCCCAAGCCTGAAGCAGCATACATTTCAAACACATCTAAAACATACAACTCCAGTAGCTCCACCCCAACACATACATAAGCAATCACTCCTCAAGCAACCCCAGCTTTTGGGAAGTTACACAACTAAAGCCAGACCAAACTCTCAACTGAAATCAATAGCAGAACTCCCCTACTTGCTTAGGTGCAACCGAATCCAGCCTAGTACACACAAGAGCAGAGGATCTGTCCAGACTCCATGAAAGGAGTCTGACACCCAACACTGATGGCATCAACTCCACACTGCTATCAGTAGGCTTCCCACTTCTATCAGACACTTAAAAAGAAAAATATATTAGCAGGAAAACCAGAAACATACTCTCCAAGTAGAGATGAGGGTGTCAATAAATGCAGAGTTATTAGTACATGGTCTAGTATTATCAATATTTACACTGATAACAGTAAATATTAAATTATTATAACTATTTATACAATAAACACCACAGCAAGGAGCACCATCACCATCAAGAAGGGCAAAGGCAACACAAACGAGTTGAGAGGAAGAGCAACCAACCATGAAACATGCTAAGTGGGACAATCTCTCCTGAGGAAAAAGCTACTGAATGCAATAGAGAGCTAGAAAGCAACATCAGAAAATCAGAAAGCAATTAAGTTAGCAGGGGGCTTCAAAATGCATTCTCCTAATAAAAGGCATCAGAGTTACACTTTCTTTATGAGGAGACAGATGGAGGAGAGCGGGGGAGGTCAAATAAGAAAAAAGTATCCCAAAACAAGAGCTAAAAAATAGTCTTGGAAGACGAAATGGTCCCACTTCCAGTTACCTTGAAAAAAAACCCCACCAACAAGAAATGCAGCACAACAGTACTCAAGAAGCACAGCTCAGTGCTGCTCAAGAGCTGGGAGGAAGAGGAGAGGCAGGACAGACTGAGGACATTGCACAGATCCCACCCAATCCCACTCCCAGCTGACTGAGGCAGGGTCCCAGAGCACAAGTCAGCACTTTGGATGTGGTATCCCATCCCTGCACAACTGTGCACGTACCCCAAATGCAGCAACTCCTGAACTGCCTTCAGACACACTGAGCTCCCAATCAGTACAAACATTAACCTCAACAACTGCCAAAAAAGAAAATAAATATCTCCCTATTTTTTTTAGGAAGCTAAAAAATGTAGGAAGAAGAATTAGCATAGCTATATAGCTGATCACCATGACAGATACAAGCAGAATTCCAGATTTTCTGGTTTCTGTTTCAATACTTCAGTCACCACTGACCTACATTATCTTATCACCTGTTTCTAATTTCCTCACTATTTTAATCTATGAGGTACCCTGGCTATTTTACTTTCTGTTCACTTTCCCGCAGAGTTAAACTTTAAATAATTAAAAAAAGCCACTAGTTTGTCACAAAAAAACCCTACACACTTCTATGTCCTAGCTAATGCCAGATGAAAGACAAGATGCCACTTTTTTACATTCATTAATATGAACGTTACAATAGGCCACGTAACTTCAGCAATGCCCTAGGAAGTTCTAATCTTTGATTTCACTTGTAGCATTTCTGCCAAACAGCAGATACAGGCTGTGATATCAGCAGATTCACTTGTACTCACATAACTGTAGCTCTGTTTTTGAGTTACAGCCTCATCATATATTTACTTATTAACTCCAAAACTCTCCTGCAGTGAAGCAATGCTCCTACCATGGCAGAACAGACCCTTTCCCCAAAGAACAGCTGAGTATCATCTAGAACAAATTAGCATCACCTGCAATCAGAAGAAATTGCTCTATCATTAAAAAATGCGATGAGATCAAACGACCCATCCCCTGCATTATGCAGGGCCAGCCCACCAATACAAATATTCACACTGGAGAGGCACGAGCACCTTTACTGAGTGCCACCCCTTCCAGCAGCAGTCAAGAGCTGACATTCCCAACCTGAACTGCACTAGCCAGGCACTCTGTGTGCCTGGGAACAGCCAGCCTGGACTCCTGTGCCCCTGTCACAACCCTGTCACACCACGGCCTGACACACTCACTGATCTCACTGCACAGCCACTGCTGAGAATCAGAGCATTTCTGTAATCCCTCCATCTCTCACAGGACACTACAAAGGTACTACAGGATCTTTCCATCTCTACCATGCCACCTTCAGGAAAACAGATCAGCAGTCACAGAAACAGAAAGGAAAAACAACAAAACAGGAAGAAAATACTTTTTTTTTACCATAAAAGGAAGACATCTGAAAGTTATCTTACACACTGGAAACACAAAAGCTGGATTCCTTCACAAAACAATTACCCAATACTTACTTTCCCCTTCTGAAGAAACAGGAATTTAAATACCTTTTCTCTCTTTCTCCCAGCACAGAGGAATGGAAGGGTTCACACCAACCTCCTCAGAAAAAAAGCCACAAAATCTCCTGCCCTCATTCAGCTCTCGAGTACCCAACAAGTTTTCAAACCCTGTGCCAAACACCAGAGAGCACACGAGTAAATGGAAGAAAGAATCTGGCAACAGAATATGACATGCAAACAAACAAAGGAAAAAATACCAAATGTAGTTTAGAGGAGCGGTAGCAGGGCACAAAAAGCTGTTGTGCTCTACCACACAGAATTCAATCACAAAAAAAAAAAAAAAGAAAAAAAAAAAGGAGGCAATGAAACAGCACAAATTTCTCTGTCATTTTAAAGGTAGGATGCTAGGAGCGTCCCTAAAGGATTTCTCTGCATTTACAGGGGAAAACACACATATATTTTTAAGCCATTATGGACCAAACACCTTTTGGCCACACATGTGACACTGTTATCCTTTCAAAGATGTTCCACTGGGATTCTGTGTTGTCCCGTTAATATTTCAAGCATCAGAAACTGAAATTTGTCAGTCCACATTTTTACACATCACGTTCAACATAATAAAACACACACCTGTTCCATCTGCTAACTTTAAAAACAATGTCTACTACAAAATAAATTACAGTTTATCTTAGGGCTCGTGCGAGAACTCAACCAGCCTTGAAGAAAGGACTTGAAGGCGCCCTTACAGACCGACCGCCAAACAGCAGCTCACTGCAAACACCTCTAGCCAAACCGAACACCTCCTGCTTCCATTAAAACACACGAGCGCCGAGCAATGCAAATGCCCTAACACTCGGAGCGCTTGTGCAGCCTGGGCAATAATACCCCGAGGGAAGGACGGGCCCAGCCGCGGCTTCTCCCAGGACGGCTCCGGGCCCCAGCACGAAGCAGCTCCCGAGTGCGAGCTGCGGGCACGGGGCCGAGGCTCAGCCCGCACCGCCGCCTTCCCGCAAAGAGCGGCCAGGGCAGGCGCGGAGCGCTGCCGGCACCGAGCGGGAGGCCCCGGGGCGCAGGGCAGAGTTCGAAGCGGGCCGGGCAGAGGCGGCGAGAGGGCAGAGCGGCCGAGGCC
>WBNO01016933.1:7395-27329 GCA_013400575.1 Peucedramus taeniatus | reverse complement strand
CTCGGCCGGCTCCCGCCACGCCGCGCTACGGCCCCGGCGAGGCCCCCGAGGCGGCGGCGGGGCTGACGGTGGACCAGTACGGGATGCTCTACAAAGTGGCGGCACCGCCCGCCACTTTCTCCCCCACGGGCCTGCACCCCGTGGTGAACGTGAGCCCCCTGCCCCCTGCCTTCAACGTGACCTCGCCCCTCATCCAGCACCCGGCCGTGCCCTTCCCCTCCATCCACTATGCACAGATCCCTTCGGCTTCCCTGCAGCTCATCGGCTCCCACTACACAGTGCCCTATGCCGTCCCTCCTGCCTTCATGCCTAGTCCTCTCCTGTCTCCTTCCACCAACCTCACTGCCCCCCACGTCCCCCACTTTGTGCCATATGCCTCCCTGTTCACAGAAGAAGCTGCTCCTTCCCCCCAGACTACCTCTCCCACCCACGGCTTCAACAAACCCACCTCTGCAGCCTCCCCTGGGCAGCTGCAGCCCCACGCTGCGCCCCAGGCAGCGGACATGGCAGCGGGCAGAGTTCCTGTTTATTATCAGATGTCTCGCCTCCCAGCAGGCTACTCAGCCTTTGAGGCACCCGCCGCAGGCGGGAGCCCGGAGCCTCCTCAGCAGGACAGCCAGCTGAGCCCAGAGGTGGCCAACGGTGGGCAGAGGCCCCTGGAGCAGAGCGTGGCCAGGAGGCCCAGCGAGGCTGCGGACTCTGCCAGCGGCGCAGCCGAGGACTCGCTGCCCCCGGGGGCTGCGGTAGCGTGCATAGGTGATGGACAGTTCCTTCCAGGCTACCAGCTGCTGGGAAGAGAGGTCTCTGTGCCTACTCACCGGAGCACCCCAGACGCTGATCTGGAGGTTCAGAGGGTGGTGGGGGTGTTGGCATCTCAGGATTATCACGTTCTGGCAGCCCAGAGGAAAGATGACCCGAGCCCTTTGAACCTTTGCCATAATACCCCTGATGGGCAGGGAGACGTGCTGAGGAACACCACGGACAGGGCTGCAGCTGGGAACAGCCAGGCCCGGAGCCCATGTGGAATGTCCCCCGAAGAGACTGTTAGACAGAGACAGTCAGCCAAAGGAATGGTGGTAGCCAATGGCAAGCCAGTACTTGTTCCCATTGGAGCTGAGCCCGTCGGCTCTTCCACTTCAGAAGCCCTGCTGCGGGAGAGCCCAGATGCCCAGGCTCGAGGAAATGTGTTTGAAAAGGAGCTGGCCCAGCTGCAGCCCCCCAGCTCCTCACAGCTGCCCTCCCACTTCATGAAAGGAGCCATTATCCAGCTGGCGACGGGAGAGCTGAAGCGGGTGGAGGAGCTGCAGACTCACGACTTTGTTCGCAGTGCGGAGGTGAGTGGAGGCCTCAAGATCGACTCCAGCACTGTGGTGGATATTCAGGAAAGCCAGTGGCCTGGGCTTGTCACCCTGCATTTTGTGGTTGGGGAGCAACAAAGTAAAGTGAGCATTGATGTGCCCCCGGAGCATCCCTTCTTTGTGTATGGCCAGGGCTGGTCCTCCTGCAGCCCCGGGAGGACTGCTCAGCTCTTTGCTTTGCCCTGTCACAGGCTGCAGGTGGGGGATGTCTGCATATCGATCAGTTTACAGAGCATGAATGGCAACTCTGCTTCTCAGGCCAACTCCCCTGTCACTGATCAGCTGGTATCTGCTAGGGAGAGATTGGAACGAACAGCTCAGGGGCCCAGAGAGCCATCTGACAGAGCTGCTGAAAGGAAGAGCCACGCAGATAGAACCAGCACGGCCCAGAGCTCCCGTGCAGAATCTTCTCAGCCTGAGGCTGGCAGTCTGTACAGTTTGGCCCCAGGCTTCCAAAGATACAGTGTGCAGGCAGAGGAGCCTCGGCCCTCTCTGCTCCGTCCCTCTTTCATTCCCCAGGAGGTCAAGCTGTCTATTGAAGGGCGTTCAAATGCAGGGAAATGATCCCTTAGAGGTGTGAGCTAGGGCAGCCACAGCAGGTGAGCCTCACCATCAGGTGGAGGAATTGCACAGACTCTGTCATGGGCTCACCAGCAAAGGCTGCTCTCTGCCTTGCAGGAATGGCTCCATTCCAGTTCCTCCTGGGGAGTCAGGAGGCCTCCAGTGCCTCAGGGAGCAGCGACAGGCTAGCTGGGGTGGGGAGCAGCGGTGTGGTCGTGAGTGTGTGATGAGAGCATTCCAGAGGCTGCTGGAGGCTGGGGCTTCCTCCCACCTCCTGGGATAACTGACTCCCTGCGGGGCAGGGGCCGAGCATTCGGGGCAGGTCGGGAGATGAGGAGGGCAGACTTGGCTTAAGGTAGCAGATAAAATTGCTGAAGATTTTATTTCTCCTTTCTCATGATGGGGAGAGATGGGTCCCCACTGGAGTTTGGGGGCTCTACTCCCAGTATCCCCTTTCTTCACACATGCACTTTAAAAGGACCGTTCACCAATGGAGCTCTCAAGGGCAGGAGGGAGGTGCTTCTCTGGTGGTTCTGATTAATGTCTCTTCCACTGAATCCAACTGCTCTTTCTTCTTGCAAAGAATGTACAGATTTGAATGAATCACAGAAATTCAAGAGGAAGGACCAAAAGGATGGGCTTGGGTGCAGGTGAATAGGGAACTTGAGCACTTGGGATGGGACACAAGTTGGGATGGGAGACGTTTCCTGCTATAAAGTCTACTTAGTTGTTTTGCCACCAAATAAAATCTTTCTTCCCATGTTAATAACTTTCAAAAATACCCTCCTGGGCTTATAGCTTTTGCAGAGGCTTAACCTAGGGATGAATGGGGTTGGATTTTTTTGTTTGGTTGAATTTTGGTTTTGGATATTTTATTGGTTTGGGGTTTTCTTAATCTGGAGCAAAATACATCCAGCATTCTCTAGGGAAGGGTGAAAACATCCTTCTTCTGTGAGAAGACCAATGCTAATTTGTAAGTAAGTCAGAAAAATGTTCCAAATGGCTAATTCTTCCCTGCAGGCAGTTTTCTGAATAAGCTCTAGACAAGATACAGGTGTTTTTGCACGTGCAGGCAAGGTACAAAGTTTGTGCTAAGTACAATTCTACGATTAATGTATGGACTCTAAAATATCATAGTGTCACAGGGCATTTTGAGGTCATTTTGTGTTAGTTTTTCTGATGCTTCATTTCAGAGTTCCTCTGTAGAACAATGTGGTCAAATCAAGAGTAGTTTTTTCGTGGTGAGATTTAATACAATTGTGTATGAACAGCTGACTGTGGTGGTAACACTCCATTGAGTGAAGTCTCCTGTAGTTACACTAATCTGCCCTCTCTGATGGTGTGTTATGACACCATTGCTCAGCCAGGATAAAGAACAGTCACTGTTCTGGTGAGAAAACAGTTTTCACTGACTTAACCTGGATTGGGTATTCCTTGTGTTCATGTGTCCATCTCTGTGCTAGGACCAGGCTTTGGAGGGGGCCTTTCTTAGTGTGCAGAGTCCTGATGTTCAGCATGCTGTTCCTGTCTCCCTGCTCTCATCTGCCTGAAATTTGTCAAGTGTGCCTGACTCTTGGGGTGCCACTCCTCTCTGTCACAGAATGGTGTGTGTCAGCACCTCTCCTTGCAGTGGTGCTGTCTCAGGGCTGTTCTGCACTCCCCAGGAGTGTGTCCTGTAACTGGTTGGTTTCTGCTGACTGTGCAATGGATGCATGTTCTGCCTGTGTATTAGGCAAGTTAGTCTCCAGAATGTCCCTTCCATCCCAGCCTCAGTCCCGTTTTCCTAGCACATTGCTAGCCATTTCTGTTGCCTTTAAAATGCCTGCACCAGGACAGGCCTTAGGTGAGAATGTGCTAATCATGCCCTCAGTGTTTGTGCCTCACTGGGTTCTCCAGGATGAGGATGCTGGCTGTACCACGTGTAGCTGCTCCCAAATGACACACTACTTCTGGTTTCACCAGCTGCATTTGGGATGTGTGAAGTCACAGTGTGTGAAGATTCTGCCTCCTCAGGGGCAGCAGCTGTGGCAACAGATGCTGTTTCCACAGCCCATTTGTCAATGAAGTGTCCACCTTGGCCCCTTCGTCACCTGGGGGTGTCACAGCTCCTGCTGACTGGACTCTCCTACGTAAAACTCTCCACTAATGTTGGTAGTTAGTACTTAATGCTCAGGATGTCTGACGTGTCTGTGGCCAAAGGCAGGAGGCAGAGGAGCCTGGGTTCTCATGTCTGTTGTGTGCATGGTGCATGCAGAGGAATTCAGGGCTGCGGCAGGAAGGGATCTCACATTCATACGGCACGTGAATGTACAAGGGCTGGTTACACCACAGAGGCAGTGTCTGAGCAACTGATGGTGCAGAGCCCCTTGAGTGTCTCTGAACCCCAAAGTCTGTCTTAGAGTGAGGGTTTGGAGAGCTTGCCTTACACCATGTGTGTTACTGTAACTCCTCGATCTCAGCCACACTTGACAGTGGTCTGAATGGGCAGTACTGACAAATGAGGCAAAATGCTGTGTGACTGAAATAGCTTTGTACTGTAGGCAGGTGACGGGCTGGGAAGGTGCTTGCCCTGTTGTTTACCTGGCTGCTGACCTGGACTTTGGCTTGCCACTCCTCTGCTGGGTGCAGTCCTGAGCTCTGTGGAACAGGCCATGGTGAACTGCACCTTGGTGCTTTTATCCAGACTCCTGTCAGTCCTGCTGTTGTGTGTGTTTCAGCTGCCAGCTCTTCCCTGGAAGCAGTGGTTTGAAGCACAGCTCGTGACAGGGGACTGAGATGAAGAATGAGTGTGTCTGGCTGTTTGTCCCAAAGGGTGGGCAGGAGGGGGCACTGGCAACTCTCCAGCCCAGCTCAGCAGTACTGGTATCACAGGAACCTGTCCTTACTGGACAGGGCTGTATGGCTTAGCACCATAGTGGTGGTTGTGTTGACCACTGAGGCTCTTCTGGGACAGGGAGTGTGTGGGACAGGGAGTGTGAGACAGGCTGTGAATGAGCCCATGGAAGAGGCTTTTATTTCTTGGGTTTACAGGGAAAGGAGGAGATAAAGCCAGGAAGACATTGCAGAGTGGGACGGTCACCTGGGCTATTCTGCTGGCAGAGATGTGACAGACTTCTCAGAGAAATAGACCGTGTTCCTGCTGCTGTTGTCTAGGGTAGGAGAGCTGTGGTCTGTCCTGCCTGGAGGAGGCCCTGATCTTATCCAGCTCATGCTCTGTAGCAGGAGTCTGTGGGATGCAATAAGGGGTGTCTGTAGCCATCTGTCCCATCTCATGTAACATGCCTCGGGTTGAACAGCAGAACCAAGCCTATCTCTGGGCTGTGCATTCACGCAATGAGCCCTCATCACTACCAGACTATGCAGAGGAAGCTCTGTCTGGAAGGGAAGGAAGATGCAGAGGCCCCTCTGCCTTCCCCTTCCAGCTGCTGAGCAGCTTTTTATATTGCACTTTTCACATTAAGTGTCCCTGTCCCCACCCCACACTTCAAGTCACTTTGTCCCATAGAGAACTAACAATCCTTGTTAACTCAGAAGATATTGTAAAGGAAACTACAGCAGCTGGAGTAGCCCAAATGCTAGTTCCTGCCCGCAGCAGCACACGTGCCTTCCCCAGCATCACTCACAACTGCTCCCCGTCTTTCAAGCTGTGCTAGAGCCAGACAGTTGTCAGAAGCTGCTAAGACGGCTACAAATACACATCCTGTACAGATTGGCCCAGGGTGTTCCACATACAGTTTAAAATGCTGATGGTCCAGGCCCTTCCACAGCCTTCACACTGTCTGTCAAGGACAGAACTGCCCCACAGGTCCTGGGCTGCTGCCGCCCACCCTGCCAACAGCCCCTGGCACACTCGAGTTGTTTTCGGCTTTCGTGGCACCTTAGCGCCAGGGAGGGTGTGCTCAGAGAGAGAGACATGGGGGAGCTGGCTGGGCTGCCCTGAGGCTGAGAGATGTTTGTAGATAAGTGCTGACCCCTCACTATAACCCCCAGTATATGGCTGTATTAACATGTAACCGATGCAGTGTATCTAAAGCCTTAGAACTAGTCAGGTGCTCCCCTCCAACTCTGTCCCTGCCCCTTTCCTCCTACCTGATCTTTAACAAAGCATTAATAATTCTAAGGATAATCTCTATTTTGTTGTGCTTTTTTTGTAACTGTTTTAAATAAATCAATTTGTACTGTATATTTGTACTTTGGTGAGATCCTTTTTCCTGTTTTACCATTTTAAGTCTGTACTTGCCTACAAACAGATTGTATTTTTATTGTTAATGCTTTTATGAATATTGCATTTAACTTGTTGACTCTGTAAACACAGTATATATCTATATACATATATATATCTATATATAAACCAATAGCTTTTCCTTTGGTGTTTGAGACTTTTTGCTTGTCTGCAGTATCAGTGGTTATTAGCATGTGGCTTCTCTGGATTTACACAGTGATCTGGAGACTTATGTCAAGGGCAAGATACAGGGTGACATATGGATTATAAGTCATAATTCCGTGTTTTCAGATACTTTTGTGTTATGTGGTCTCTCCTGAACCCCTTGGAATAAGGATAAGGTGTCAGTGACGCTACAGGAAAGTTCTGGCTGCAGGTTGCAGAGTAAAGGGACATCTCTGCTGGGCAAGCAAAACACGAGGCAGAGCAAAAGCAGATACTGCCAGAAGCAAACTGGGGGTTTGAGTATGAAAACGAACACAAGTAAGGATAAAAGTGAGAGATCAGAGAACAAAGGAGGATATCAACAAAGGAACATGGAAATGAACAGCTCCTTTACAGTGCCTTCTCCCAAAGAGAGAGAAGCAGGGATGGCGTGTCAGTTTTACATGATGAATGAACATCATGTTAAAACAGCTTCTGTACAGGGGGGAAGCTAGATGTTGCAGTGGCAGGAGGAGAAAACTTGCACTGAAAAGGTTCAATGCTGTTTCCTAGCAGCATCCCCAGGGCTGGCTGTGAGAGTGGTTCATTATTGCCAGGAAAATGCAACATTATGCATTTTGAAGGTAACTGTTTTAACTAGGGCTTTAAGGGACCGCAATCAAATGTTTTTCAACCTGAAAAATGAGGAGGAAACGAGGGTTTTAAGTAGTCTGACAAAAGGTTTTGCTTCTTGTTTTAACTTTACTCTTCTGATCTCAAGTAGCAGTCTTGAGGTCACCATTTCTGACTTAAAGAGAAACAGCCATCAGAGAGGAGACAGTACTTCCCAAAGTGTCTGAATTACTATATGACTCTAGACCTTAACTGGAAATGCTATGGAGGTAATAGGGGTTTTCAGGCTACAACACACAGAAGTGTGGCACACTGGCTTTTGGTGGGCTGATGTCTCAAAACCATGAAGCCACACCCTGCATTTTCAGGTGCTCATTCTTAAAGAAGCCAAATAATGGAGAGCATACCACTTCTTTGCCCTGCTGTGAGTCCTTCTGTGCCACTGCTTTGCCTTTTGCAGTTTAAAGATGCCTAGATATAATTTCCATGGCTGCATAGTTTAATAGTGATTGCTATTAGCAACAGGAGCCTTGTCCTGCAGGCACAGGCTACGATGACATTTTGCCTCCAGTATGTCTGTGTTGCTCTTGCCCTGGGGACTCCAGCACTGGACACAGGTCTCCAGATGTGGCCTCACCAGTGCTGAATAAAGGGAAAAGCAAACCCATAAAGTCATAGAAACTGACCTATTCTATTACTTACCATTCAATCAACTCTTTCACTTGCAAACCTGAAATGTTGTTTAAGTGAAAATAATTGTGAGTAAAGCAGCAAACTTGTTTGCTATTTGTTTACCTTGGCCAGCCTTTCTTTCACTGTTCTTATGGGGTATCTTAAAACAGGACCTCAGGTTCCTCAGTTTTTCTCCGTGGATGCCACTGCAACTCAGTATGTAATAACGATGTTTAAAAAAAAGGGTGTGGACAGGCATTTCCAGAAGGACATCCTCCTTTGTTTCCTTTTGCCGAGCACAAACTGCAAAGGATTTACTCCTGGAGGACTTTGTGGACTATCCTTCTTCAGCTCTGTAATTCATGCTGCAGTAAACAAGACCCTTTTTTATTTAGGTGGATTTCACCTACAACAGAACTGCAGCAGCCTAGACCCATTTATGGGACAAGGGCCCAAAAACAGGACAAAGCACAAAAGGTAAAGAAGGGGACTAATACATGTGAACATTACTTCATGTTAATTAATACATTAATTTATTTTCGTTCTGTCACAAGCTGTGACTTGGCCCCCAGAGCAGACTGTATCCTCAGAATCTGCTCCCACCAGAGCTGCTTTGGCAGGCATCTCTTAGCTCTGTTCTCCTCCCGGGATCAGAGGAAAACCAGAACCACCCATCAGGGAGGGTCAGGCAGGGACCCAGAGCAGCCTCCTGGGTGCAGAGGCCTGCTAGTGCACATGTGGCAGGTGCAGCAAAGGCAGCACAGTTCTTGGCTGTGGTTTAGTGCAATGCACTGTTGCTCTGCTCCTCAAAGGTCATTTTGCCCAGCAGCTGGCTCTCCAGCTCCACATTGCTCACCGGCAGCTGAAAGAAGTTCATCTCAGCTGCCAAAGCGGCCATGGCAGAGGGGTCCTGGCCAAACTGTGCCCGGAGCATCATATCCATTTTCTCCAGGCGCCGCTTGAGCCTCTTGGCTTCGCGCTCGCGGATGAGCCGCGCCTGTCGCTTCTCGGGGGTCTCGTTGGCGCGTTTCAGGCGCATGGCTTCCCGGTCCCTCTGCAGCCGCCGCGCCCGCTGCTCGTCCGTCTCCTGCATGCGCTGCAGCCGCTTGGCCTCCCGATCCCGCATGCGCCTCACTTCGCGCTCCTCGGGCGTCTCATTGTCCCGCCGGCTCTTCTTGGCCGTTCGCTCCCGCTCCAGGCGCTGCAGCCGCACTTCCAGGGGCTCGTTCTGGCGCCGCAGGGCCCACTTGCGCATGCTGGGGCTCTGCGCCTCCAGCAGCTTGCGGTACGCGGCGCAGTTGTTGCACACCAGGAGGATGCCCGCAGGATACACAGGGGTGCAGAAGGCAACATCCTTACCCTCGGTGTTGGAGGGGCCCTGGCTCTGCGGTGCCGGCAGCCGATCTGCACTGAGCACCTCTGGCAGCTTCTCACTGCAAAGCAGGAGGAACGGAGTCAGAGCCTTGGTGCTGTGGGCCGAGTCCCCACGGGCCGCCATGAACAATGCTCCCACTACAGCCTGTGCCAGAGGCCTCTGCTAAATCATTTGCCCACAGATATGTCTGAGTATCTAAAATAAAGCACTCTTCTATCCAGGGCAAGGAAGTGCATTAGCCCAGAGCAGCATCTGGGTTGGAAGAGTGCAAGAGTGGGAATAAACCAGCAAGCTGCTCCTCCCCATCATCTCTGAATCTCTCCTTTTAGCCCCATTCCACTAGTCAGTGGATAATCTCCCGCTAGGCAGGACACAAAGAAAGAACATTTTGGTCTCTGCCTGTGGTCCTGCTCTGGACATGATGAACACATCTGGATAGTACAGCCTTACTCCAATGGATTGCTGGGCAAGGGAAGGGGTGGGTTGTTCTCCAGTGACTGGAGCCCCCAGCGCTTTCTCTAGCTCTGCTCAGTGCTAAGAAAGACCCTTTTACCAGCACAGCCTGCAGACATCTTGGCAGGGGATGCAGAGCTGCAGACAGGAAGGGATCAAGAGAATCTCAGTGGAGGTGTTTAGCACTGTCCTACAGGCCTCAGTGAGTCCAGAGCCACAACTTCTGAGTCATTCAAGGCAACCCACCTAATCTTTAACGTGCTGCCCTAGCCCACTCATTGGCCAGGGTGACCCTGACCTGTTAAAGGTGGCGTGGCTGGTGAAGCGTGCTCCACAAACTGCACAGTTGGACAGCTGGTCCTCTGAGTGGATCAGGAGATGTCTCCCAAGGGATCCTGGGGAGCTGAGGGCTCTGCCACACACAGGACACAGGTAGCTCTTGGCACTCACCACCGCTCCAGTGTGCTGCAAAACAACCACTCAGGTGGTAGTTACATATTGCCCAGCTCCCTGCCCAGTTCAAGGCATGCTCAAACCATTCTGTTCAGCCTCTTGGAATGGGAACCCTTTACCACTAAACCTCTGTCTGCCAGATTTTAGACCAAGCTCAAGACAAGTAATTCATTGTGTCACAGGTCAAACAAGGAGAAAACCTCTTTATAGCTCAATTCCAGTGCAGGAGAAAAAATTAAGGCCAAAACACTTGGATTGTAAGACCTGACCCTTGTTTTCAGGAAAGCATTTGAGGAACTGCTGGTGCAGGACAAAGCATGACTCAATTAAAGCAAGGCTGGATGCTGGTGAAGAAGCACTTACATGGAGACAACTGGTACAGGTAAGTGGCCAATTCAGTTATGTCTCATTCCTTCTGCTACAGACTTTGATGTGCTATGAAGAAAGCACTGACAACAAAACCTAAGATTTCACCACAGATTTCTTGCAAAACTGGAATAATTTTGAGGAAGAACAGCTATTCTCACGGATAATTAGAATATCTGTAATGAAATATAATATAAATGATCAGGAGGAAGGTTTCTTACCTCACTGAATGATACAAAAATTGCTTCCATGTTTAGTTTGAAGGAACTGCCTTGTTTTAGCCTGAAATACTTGCACAGACTGCCTTGGCATACAGTTATGTTTTCCAGATCTGCAGACCAGGGCCTTGCTAATTCTTTCCCCCAGACACCCTCTGGACACAGTTTACAGCTGTAAACTTCAGTCACATCCTAGCTAGAAACTCAGTTCTGTGGTTGCAAAGACCAGAACGAAGTTACCCTGTGCTTTGAGTTGTTTCTGGATTTGGGGCTTCAGGCCAGAGACACTCCACAGCTGGAACTATCCCTACCTGGTAGACGTGTGCAATGAGTTGATCTCTGCTTCCACACTCGAGCTGGCAGAGGGGGCACTGTGACAGCCCCAGCATGGGCTCGGCGTTCACACTCTCGGGCACCTATGGTGGGAACGGTGGAGTGTAAGGCACACAGACCCCCGCAGGCACACCGCCCTCCTTGGCTCCTGCCAGCGCTGTTTGGGGGCTTGACAGCTGAAAGAAACTTCCTTCATGCAGCCTCCGAGCAAAACCCCTGCGTCTCACGGAGAGGAGGCAGAGCCTCACAGCCTCACTTGCACCCCGGTTCTTGCCAGCACAGTGACTCTACAAGGCAGGGCCTGTTCTGTGGCAAGGGGAAGCCAATCGGAGAATGGCACCAGAACCAAGGGAAGGGGACGCACTCTGCAAACATCTTGGCCAGTTTGTGCCTGCTGTCTCCTGTTCCAGGCAGCCAAAAAGCTCTTCATACCCTTTCCTCCTGCCAGAAGACATTGTTTGGAGGAGGTGGGAGGGAGAGAAAGATAAAGAAACCTGACTGGGAGAGGAAGCGTTTAGACAGTACCCTTCTCTCTCCCTGGAGGCTATGGTGAGTGCAGAGCCAGTACACACTTGCCTCATTTTCTCTTATCAATGGGGTTCCAGCCACAGGTCGTTCTGCATTTTCTAATTCCTTCTTCACTTTCACCATTGAGCCATCTTCCTCAGACGTATGGGAAGAAACTTCATCCTGAGTGGTCTCCTCATCATCGCTGCCACCTGAAACGTGCAGAACAGTTTCACCAAGTGTCAGGACCCTGATGGCACTCACAGGCCTTAACAGTCCTGACCAGCATTACAAGGGGCCTCTGCCCACCCCCTCCAACTGGGGCTTCCATTTAAACTCGGTCTAGGGCACTTGAGACCCTGGGCATGGCCTCTTACACTGCCTTGCTCGACAACTGCCAGATCTTCAGCCAGAGCTGCTGCTGTTCCCACCCTGCTCTGGTAAAGTGGAACTGGGTCCCATGGCATTGCCCAGTCTGTGCTGTGCTGGTCCAGTCCTTAGGACAAAGTCCTGCACTGGAGCAAAGGGCTAACCCGGAGGAGGAGCTGGGTAAGACAGTCCTCAGAGCACTCACACACACTGTGCAGCCCTCAGCCTCACCCCTTTCCAGTCTCCCCAGTCTACTACCTTGGTGTTACTGGAAGGGGCAGAACTCACTGCTGCTGGAGTCAGGGTCTTGCAGTGGATGAATTGTTGGCCTTTGGTCCCCAAGAGTTCCAGGAAAGTTATTTTTCATCATGGCTTGGCGGGCTTGCTCCTCCAGCCCTGCAAAGACTTGCTCCCCTAGCAGCCACAAAGACAAAGAGTCAGACTGGTGCTGTTCCACTGCTTCCCACCACCAAGGCTTGCCAACAATACAACAGGCATGGGGCTGCTCACCTGCACTGTGCAGAACCTCTGGAGTCACCTCTTGGAAAGCACTTAGGTCACTTCTCTGCTTGCCTACCCTGCCACACCAGCCTCTGGCACCTGCTGATGTGAGTCCAGTGCCTGGATGTAGAAGAGTCTCACTAGTGTCAGTGTGCAGCACTGGGCTGCCCTCCGCATACTACGTGTATGCCACTCCAGCCACAAGCTACCTGTCACCCCATATACCTGCCAGAAGTAGCCAGGTGCCTCTTGCTGCTGCCAAGCTATCCACCAATATCCTACAGCACAGCTCAGGGTGGGGGGAAGCCCCTGAGGACTGTGACAGTATCCCAGATCAGGGATAGTACTGTATAGCTCTTCTAAATTATTGACTACTATTTCTGGCTATAGCAGGCATTTTGCACAAAAATAGCACTTCCCTAAGTGCCTGGTACCTCACCTGCCTTCCACGGTGATGTGAAAACTAGGGGTTGTCCTTGGCATGCCCTGTCACTTTCTTCTGTCCCAGGAGGGATGAGGACAAGCTGCCTTTACAGAAGGTGTCTATGCTTGGAGCTGGTGTTCTCCTGTGTATATGATGGATAGAAAACTACCCTGCCTTGCCCAGGAATGGCTCTCCCTAAAATAAATCTCATTGGCACTTCATGTGCTCAAAACAGAAACCTAAGGGAATGACCCCAGAGAGCTGAGATGCATGCTTAGGACAAAACAATTTGTTTAGATGAAAACAGTGACCACTAGTACCTCAGCTCAATAGGACATGGCAAACACTTTGAAAGAAAGTATTTATTTGTGCTCTGAATGAAAACTTCTTACAGCAATCCCTGCTCAAAGAAGTTTTGGTTCCAGAGAATAACAATAAAAGGCAACCATTAATTTTCATATTAAAGCAAACAAATTACATTGTCTCAGGTGTAGTCATGATTTACCTTTTCCAGTGGGTGAGCTGGGAGGCTTGGGAAAGGTGCTGAAGGTCCTAGCAGGCTGGCTTTTGGGCTGCATTTATTAACTGATTTGTAAGGGCTCAAGAACCATTCAAAGCACAAATGTGAAAATGCCAAGGAAAACGCAGTGCATTTTTCACATAAAATCAAAACACAGCTTTCAGAAGACAAAGTTACCTTTTAGTACAGGGCCACAGCTGGCACCAGTATAACCAGGAAATTGAACTCCTGAGAGAGAGCACCCTTCCTATTACAAGGACAGGTACATTCCCACCTGCTGAACTGTTCCAGCCAGTGCTGCTCCATGTTCCCACTCACACTGCCTTCCTGGGAGCTCACCTTGCAATTTTGGCAGGGCTTAAAAAAGCTGTGATTTTTGGAAGATTTCAAAGACCTTCAGAAGTTTCACTGACACTGTGGAAGAAGAGTTTTAGTTCTCAATTCCCCATGTAGTTTTCCCAAAGCATTTGAAGGCTTTTATAATTTTCTTTCAGAAATATGAGAAAGAGTGCTGTAGAGAAGATTTGAGAACACAATCCATGTGGCCTGAGGAGAGGTGCTGAGGAGCACCAAGTCTATTTGTCATTGAAAGCAGCAGGGGCAATCATGACTGCTGGGACACCCCTTCAGAAGCCATTCCAGCACTGAATGCTTTTCATGACCTGGAGTGGTTTTTATATTGAGACCACAGCCTCACATTGGTGGGACTGACATACAGACTGCACAAGCAGCAGACACCACAGAATTTCAGTGCCTCTCCAAGAAGCAGAAACCCACAAACCACCAGGATAAAAGTCCACAGACCAAAAAAGCATTGCAAGAGAAAGAAAGCATGGTGAAATGAGGAAACCTGCAGGACACAGGACAGATGTAAAACTACAATGGGAGATGTGCTGCTACCTTTGACAGAGTTCCAAAACAGAATTCCCAAATGCCACTGAGGCTGCTCATGGAAGCAATTACACGTTTGTTTTCTTCCCCCTATTCCCCTTCAGACAGATTACACTCCCACTGAGCAGCAGCCTGGAGTCCAAAGGCAGGGCAGGTTTCTGCTCAGCTATACAAACCCTGCAGACAGTCTGCAGGATTTAAGAGCTGGGATCTTCATCAGAGGTGACAGAAGAAGGAACTCCTCACATAAGGAACACTGGCATCAGTCACAGTAACAGCAATTGTGTGTGCCTTCAGCCTCTGTGCAACACCCCCAGAGCCCAGTGAGCATTGACTCAGCACAGTGCAGAAAACAACCAGCTTACAGCCAGCAATGCAAGCTGTTAACCAAACCCGTGCTGTTAGCAGGCCATGTCCTGTGCATCCTCCCCAGCCTCCATCTAAAAATATCACGGGACTGGGAAAGGCAAACATGGAAAAATACTTCTTCCACTTGCACAAAATTTCTTAAAATTTCTTTTGTATTATAGTAATAGTGTACAAAAGAACTTAGGAAAGAGTGTCCTGTTCATCTACTGACAGACTAAATCCTCCTTTGGTGAAGCTTTACAGCTTTAATGTTGGACAGGTCCAGGGTTATATTTCCAATGTTCCTGCACACACATGCTCATGAACAGACACACCCCCACCTCCACCCCACTTTGGGTACACGTCCATTCACTTGGAAGAGGACAGGCAACAGCTTTAGGATCACTGCCATAAGTAAAGGATGTTATGCTCAACAGTGAATTCACAGACTCTTCTCCAGAAGTTTCTTTATTAAATACAAACAGGGCTGCAGCTGACCACAACACCAAAACAAGTCACTGTAGTTGTTTACAAACAGCTAGAGATGTAGGACAAGAGAAATGACACAAATGCCTCTGCTTTGTATTCCATTCTCCTCTCCATACTGCTAGGAATGAGAGGGATGCCAAGTCAGCAGTGGTGGAGGTAGGGGACAGCCCTGTGGTACTGTGTAACATGGGCAGGCATGACTGCTAGGGTATCAGCCCTGAGCCCTTCCCTTCTTGAACTGTATGAATGCAGGGTAACTCTCAGGTGTTCTGGAAAATAAACACAGAAACAAACAACTCCCACCCCAAAATCCACAAAACAAAACCCAAAGGGACTACATCATTCTCCTGCCTTCCTTCCTAAACAGAACGGTCTCCCAGAGATGAGTCAGTTTATTCCCTCCTTGTACATAAATTAAAAGTCCCTGTTCATGTAGGTCTTCTCTGTGTTCCTGGACCTGAAATTTGCAAGTCTTTCCACCACTGTGGATCTATTCCACCTGCCCCATGGCTATTCT
Source organism: Peucedramus taeniatus (assembly GCA_013400575.1). Lineage (NCBI taxonomy): Eukaryota > Metazoa > Chordata > Aves > Passeriformes > Fringillidae > Peucedramus > Peucedramus taeniatus. The sequence goes on along the minus strand of WBNO01016933.1, from coordinate 11,975 downwards.
GGGTTGTCCACACTGCTGTAGTGGTTACTGAAATGAAAAACAACACAATTGAAACAGTTAACAATGGCAGTCCACGGAGCCCTTCAGAACCAAGGGATTTGATGCAAGTAACATTTCTGCTCGGTTGTGAATGCTGGGTGCTATTTCTTGCAAGATACTTTCCCTTCAAAATGGGGCTATTATAGACAGGAGAATCCAAGGAATACCAAAGAGCACAGAACATGTGTGTGTTAAGAGAGAGAGGGAAGGAAACAGAAGATTAATGGGATATTGGAACCATGATAAATAGAGCTCGGAAGCAGGAATTAATCTGACTAACAAAAGCTCTTCTCCAGAGTTCTAAAATAAGCATCAGCTGCAGAGGACACAAGCAATAGAAAGCATAGCAGCTTGTGGACAGCAGGGAGAGAGAAGTGCATGCTAATTAATACCTGCAACAAATTTTGGCAAGCACAAAGACAGCAAGTGGTCCATGACTGATGGGGTGACAGCGCAGTAACAGATGAATGCAAGGACAGATGAATTGCTTAGAGTTTTTATACTTTTATACTGCATACTCTGGGAGAAAATAAACACCAAATTGAATCAATTAAGGTATCTCCCCACAAACAATCTAACTGCATTTTATTTTTCAACAAGCATATTCCACTATTACTGCTCTGTTTGTTAGCACTTTGTCAGGTATGTTTTTCATGCACCACATGGCAAAATAAGATTATATTCTTAAGAGCCATTTATGCGCTGCAGGGGGAATGACTATACAATTAAAATTGTGGGACTGGCCATCATGCACAGAAAGACTTTTGTGATAAATTTTACCACAACTTTTATCATTGTTTCAGTATTATTTTGGATTTCCTTACATATTAACTTCTATTTAAAACTATTTTGATTTGTAACTATACAATCTCCTAGCTGGTTGCTCTACTTGCCACGCAAAGTGGTTCTGTCCTAAGTGAGGACAGAAAACCATCTTGTTGAGAGAGCAAGGTGAAATGAGGGCCATGCCAAGCCTGGAAAGTAATCCTGGAAAGAGGAGACACCAAGCAAGCCAAGGAGAGGAAATCGGCAGCTGTCACTCGCCCTAGTCAGTCCAAGAAGGAAGAGAAGATGGAGTGGCCATGCAAGGAAGAAGTAGGCACCATCCTCCCATCAAATCTGTCCAGTCATATATGCACAGTCGTATTTATGCAAATCCAAAAGGCAGTTCCCCAGCCCCGTAGCCTGCCAAATCAGACCCCGGCTGCAGGCAACTGCGTAAAAAGCTGCATACCTGCTGTCCCTTTCATTCCTCTCCTCCCAACCACTGCAGTCCCTGTGAAGAAGTCCCAGTAACGTGTCAGCTATGTCTCAGCCTGACTCCTCATTCTGCTGGCTCACCCCGTTCTTGGAGCCGGTGTTTTCTCCGGTTATCCTCGTCAGGGCACTGCACGGCATTTCTGGGCCCTCCAGACACACAGCAGGCTAGGTAGACAGAGAAGTCCCAACGGTTTCGTGGTGTTCATCATAAGACAGACAAGATTTTCCATCCCAAGGTGAAGACATCACCATTGACAAGTTTCTGGTATCTCTCGGTCCCCTTATTTTCTTGCAGTCCTACTTGCTGCTCTCGATGGCTCCTGCTGAATAGTTGCTCTGTAGCAACGTACTGCATGTAAAGGAGATGAACAGGTCCCAGAACTCCACTCCATGGCATACCTGATGCTATAACCTCCTGCCCCCGGTAGCATGTTTGTCAGACAGCTTCCTCCAAAACCAGGACTGGAGATACAATCATTTGTATTGCAGATAAAAAAGCAATGTTCACTGTGAAAACAGTGCACTACTGAATTTTGTGATATGTAGAGTTTTGTATATGATAGTACAAGCTTCTGAAGAACACAGCCTTTATGCAGTGAAGTGCAGAAAAGTAGCCAGCTAAACACCATGGAAACTCTATCTGCACCATTAGAGCTGCTGTAGTGCTTGGTTTCCATACTCAAGAGATCCCGACTCCGGCCCAGGGAAGACAGCTTAAGTGCATACATGACATAAACCTGAGCTCAATAACAGCAGTAATACCTGGGCACTCTAAGAAACAGAAGTATGTGGACACAAGGCATGTTATTGGCATCACAGGACAAAATACCGGACATACCAAATTCCTCTAAGAACAACAGCTCGGAAGTCATTAATGTACTATCAGACAAATTACACCTATACTCTAGAGCCCACAGTGGAACCCAGCAACCAGAAGCAGGCATCGGGGAGCACAAGGCAATGCAGGTGTCACAAGCCACACTCCAGAGAACCTCACTCTGGCCAACAAGGCCAGCTCAGTTGGCTCTGCCAAGCTGCCCAGCCAGTGGGGCTGCGAGTCCCAGACAGAGGCAGCTCTTCCCAGTGCACTCACCGAGTGTGCAAGGTGTCAGCTCCAGCCCCGTGTTTCCCCTTGCACAGACAGCAGCATGCACAGATGCCTGTTGCATACCTGTGCACAGAGGCAGCACACAAACACACAGACATGCAAGCCAGCAGCACCAGCAATGAGGCAGTGTTAGGGCTGCAGCACTCAGCTCTGTCTTGCACTCCTGACAGCTACTGCAGCCAAAAAACACAGGGCCCTCTCAGCAGCCTTGCTCTCACACATCTACAGAAATGGAAACTTGTTTTCCTAATTCCAACCCAAATTCCCAGCATGTTTCCAGCCACAAACCTGGGTATGAACAAGGGCCTAATTTCAGGCCCCTCAAATTCCCTCTGCTGCCAAACAAAAGCTATACATGTGCATTTTCACCTCTGCAGCCAAACCTCCATCTGTGTCTCCCAGCTCCACTGGTGCCTGGCTGTAGCCTGCCCACAAGAAGTGCTGATGCACATCGTCTTCAGCCCTTTTGCTGTCAAACAAATGCTAAGGCCTTGGCAATGATGGAGGATCAGAGATCCATCTTACCACCTCAGCTCAAGAATGATCTGGCAAACAGCAGTTATTTGTCCTGTAAATTACTTGGCCACGACCCATTTCTTGACAGGAAAGAGCAAATAGCTTTATTTCATCATCTGGTAGGAAACTGAGGTACAGTGAGCTTAAGTAACATGCCCAAGGCCAGTCAGCTGAGTCTGTGGTAGGATGAAGATTAAAACCCAGGACTTGCTGGCTTTTAGCCAGCATGCTCCAACCACCTTGCCTAGAACTTCCTTTGCTATGCAAGGGAGGCCAGAGCCCCAAGCCACATTTTCTAGTGTTCTAACTTGTACTTTTGACAGTGTGAATGCAAAGCCCAGCTACAGGCCCTGCACATACACACCTATGTTCACAGCATTAGCTGTGTGTTCAAGCCTGTCCCTGTCCTGCTGTGCCAGGACACAGCCAGCTTCCCTGACGCACAGAGCTCAGTTTCTCTTCTTTTACACCCTAAGACAAAAGATGAGTAACCACCATTCCCCACAAGCTGTCCCTTCCCGTCACTCCCATCATTCCACTCCTCCCCACCCCACTCCACAACCCAGCCAGAGCAAGGGTCCCACCATGCTGCATACTCACAGTGAACTTTGTTAGGAGTGGTCTGTTTCCGACGGGACATGTTTCCCTGGCCTGGCAGCACAGAGTGTTCCTCCCCTCTGCAGAGGGCTCATCTGAGAAGAGAAGAGTCTGTCACACACTGCACTGAAACCCTGGCCAAGTTCTGCTGGCTGTCCCAGGGTCATTCCCCACCCTTCTGCCTATGGGGCTCATTCTGCATCACCACAGCTGGTTCCAGGCCAGCAGCCAACACAATCCACAAGCATGTCACAAAGCATTGTGCATGAGCAGTCCTACCAGTTCTCAGGTAAGGATTTAAGCAATCCCGACCCCCTCAAAAAATGACTGTCCCCTTCAAAAATTATTGCAACCTCAGTCCAAACACCCTTCTCCCTCCTGCCTATTCCTACAGCCTAATAATCATCCTTGTCGCTGAACTGACAGAGGAAGGTGATATTTCCAACAGTCCTCTCAGAGAGACAGACAAAAGGAGGAGCTGAACCCACTTCCCACAAGACACACGGACACAGAGATCCAGTCAGCCTCCTCAGAGGGACAAACACACGGATTTCATCAGCCTCTCGCTGACAGAGAGACATAGACATCCCATCAGCTTTCTCAGACGGACAAAAGGATCCTGTCAGCCTCGCGCTGCCAGGCAGACACGGGGATGCCATCAGCTCCTCAGGTGGATGGACACGAAGATCTCGGCAAGCTCCCCAGACAGCGGGATCCAGCCGGCGGTCCCGGCACACGGGAGACGGCAGGAAGGGCAGGGCCCGCAAGCAGCCGGACATACAGACAAAGGGATGCGGCTCCTCCGGCACCGGGACGGAGTCGGCAACCCTGCCCGGGCCCCCGACCGACAGACAGACAAGCAGCCCTGACAGACAGAGCGGCTCCGGCAGCGGAGGTCCCGCCGCGGGGCCCGTTCCAGCCCAGCGGGCGGCAACCCCAGCCCGGCCCGGCTTACCCGGCAACCCCAGGCCGGCCGGGAGCCGCAGACAGACAAAGGGCAGCGGACAGACGGACGGGCAAGATGGCGGAGGGCAGCGCCGGGCCGCGCGCGGGCACGGGG
>WBNO01016929.1:220854-255932 GCA_013400575.1 Peucedramus taeniatus | reverse complement strand
GGCCGCGGCCTTCAGCAGCGATGGGGAGGCCGCTCTGCGGCGGGAGCTGCGCGCGGCCGCGGCGGCGGCACCGCGGAGCGACCTCGACGACTTCTACGAGATGGGCCGGGCCGCCGCCTTCGTACGGGACGGCGGGTTCCGCAAGGTGAGCGGGACCGAGGGTGGAACCGGCGGAGCGCTGCGCGCTGCCCCTCTCCCGGTGCCTCACAGGGTTGTTAGCGTGGGACGACTGATCCTGTCCACCCCCCTTGCCAAGGCACGGCCACCAGAGCAGGCCGTACAGCAACGCGCCCAGGTGCCTTCGCAATGTCTCCAGTGGTGGAGGCTCCACGACTTCCCTGGGCAGCTGTTCCAGTGCTCTGCCACCCACAGCGGGAAGAGCTCGTTCCTCGTGTTAACATGAAACTTCTTTTGTCTTAGTTTGTGGCCATTGCTCCTTCCTCTGAAAGGAGGAAAAGAAAAGAGTACGGCGCCATCCTCTTGGCACCCACCTTTGAGATATTTATATGCATTAATGAGATCCTGTCCTCGTTCCAGGCAGGACAGGGTTAATTTCTGTCGTAGCCAGGAGGGGGCATGGCCACGACCCAGAGGCTCCTCTGTACCGCTTCCCATCATTTTCTGGGGACAGGGAAGGGGTCCTTCCTGGGTCCCGTAGTGTGGCAGGATCAGGTATTGTCAGAGCCCTGCATCGAGCACTCGTGTGTGAATAATTTGTCTCTTGTAGATTGTTATTAATGGTGTTGCTGTTACCGTTGGTTTTCTTATTTAATTTGCTGCTTGCAGTAAACTGCTCTGATCTTGAGCTGTGATCTTTACCTTTTGTGCCTTGATTCTCTGCTCCATCCCGCTGCAGGAGGAAGGGGAGGGAGAGCAAGCGTGTGGCAGAGTGGTTTGGAGAGGCTCAGTGGGAGCACTGAATTGGGGAGTACATTCCTAAACCACAACAGATCTCTCAGTTTGCTCTTGTCCACACTAAACAGGCCCAGCTCCCACAGTCTCTCCTCACAAGAGAGATGCTCCAAACCCCCATGTGGCCTCTGCTGGATCTTTTCCAGTAGCTCCTTGTCTTTTACTGAGGAGCCCAGAACTGGAGACAGTACTCCTGATGTGCCTCACCAGGGCCAAGTAGAAGGGCAGGTTCATCGCTCTCAACCTGCCGGCCACGCTCTTGCCAATGCATTCCAGGATCCCATTGGCTCTCCTGGCTGTAAGGGCCCTGCCAGTTCATGGTCAGCTTGTTACCCACCAAGATTCCAGGTCCTTATCTGCAGAATTGCTCTCTAGTAGGTCAGCCCCCAGCCTGTGCTGGTAGTTGGGGTGATGCAGTGCCCTACACTTGCCCTTGTTGACCCGCATTAGGTTTCTCTCTGCTTAATTCTCCAGCCTGTCAAGATCCTGCTGAATGGCACAGCCTTCAGGTGTATCAGCCACTCCCCCCCGTTTCATATCAGCAAACTCACTGAGGACATATTCTATCCATTCTATCCCCTTCCTCTCACCCTCCCGGTGCCTCATTCCCGTCTGCCTCACCCCTTGTTCCCGCCAGGTTGCCCTGCAGTTCCCTGACGAGCTCCTGGCAGACGCAGTGGAGGTGGCAGGCCGGCTGGAGGCAGCGACCGGGGCCGAGATGTTCGTGTTAGGAGACACCACATACGGCAGGTCGGTGTGGGGCCCTGGAGGTGTCCCGGGATTCCCCTGCAGGCGGGAATGGGGCGGTGCCAGGGAGGAGGGAGAGCTCCGTGCTGCTGTCTGACACCGCGTTCTCCTCGCAGCTGCTGCGTGGATGAGGTTGCTGCCGAGCACGTGGCTGCCGAGGCAGTGCTGCACTACGGCCCAGCCTGCCTCAGCCCCTGCAGAAAGCTCCCAGTGCTGCACATCTTCGGGCAGCAGCCCCTGGACGTGGGGCGCTGCGCAGAGGCGTTCCGGGAGCTCTACCCCGAGCAGCAGAGCTGTGTGGTGGTGCTCAGCGATGTGATCTATGCCCACGCAATGGGTGAGTGCTCCAGGGCAGGGAGGGGGGGCTCTGGTACTGCTCTGAGCTCTGCAGAGCTGCCAGGGTCAGACCAAGCAGGCATTCATTCCCCAGACACTGGCAGCTTTGATTTCTGTCTTCTCTCCTGATCTGTTGCACCTTCTCCACGTCAGGACTATGGTCAAGTTTTGTTCTCACTTCTCCCTATCTTCAGGTGAGCTGGAGCAGCAATTGTGTCCCGAGTACCCCAATATCATCTTCTCCAGGCTGGTGTGCGGAGACCCTCCTGGCCCCGCAGTTCCTGGCGAGGAACGGAAGTTTGGTCGCCAGTTCTTGGTGGAAGCTGCAGGAGGGCTTCAGGACTATGCCATGTTCTATGTGGGAGCTGAGGGCCTTGCCCTCACCAGCTTCATGCTGACCTGGAACTGCTGCCCTTTCAGCTCCTTTAACCCCATCACCGGCTGCGGCCGCCGCGAGACCCTCAACGTCAACCGGGCCCTGATGCGCCGCCTGTACCTGGTGGAGCGGGCCCGGGATGCCAGTGTGGTGGGCATCCTGGTGGGCACCCTTGGCGTGGCGGGCTATCTGACCGTGCTGCAGCACCTCCGGGAGCTGCTGTGCCGGGCCGGCAAGCGCAGCTACACGCTGGCCGTGGGGAAGCCCAACCCCGCCAAGCTGGCCAACTTCCTGGAGGTGGACGTCTTCGTCCTGGTGGCCTGTGCTCAGAACTCCCTCCTGGACTCCAGCGACTTCTACCGACCCGTTGTGACCCCCTATGAGCTGGAGCTGGCCTGCAACCCAGCCCGTGAGTGGACGGGGAACTACCTCACAGACTTCCGAGACCTGCTGCCAGGTAATAGCAAGAGACAGCTGCCTAACACCCTCCCAGGGCATATTCCACCCAGCTGCCCTGCCTGTAGGCTGTGCTTGCTCCAGGATAGATGGACCAGGCTAACGTTGACCATTCCCTGGCAGGTGCCTGTGCGCACGTTGAGCTCCCACCGGCTGTTCCCACAGAGGAGGCTGTTCCTGATGTCTCGCTGATCTCAGGGAAGATGCGTGCTACCCACCTCTGTGGCCCCCCGACCTCTCAGCCGCCCCCCAGCACTGCCCTGGCCTGCAGGGACCAAACATGGGCGCTCGCGGAGATCAGCCCTGCAGGTTTGTGTTGGTTTCATGGTGGGGCTGAGCCCTCGTGCAGGGGCAGTGCCACCTTCTTGCTCTGGGTAACAATTCCCTTTCTCCTCCCAGCCTCCTTCCTGGAGTCCCGCAGCTGGCGGGGCCTGGAGCAGCAGCTGGGCCAGACCCCCATCTCCAAGGCTGTGCAGGGCCGACGAGGGATTGCCATTGCCTATGAGGACGAAGGGTGTGAGCAACCCTGATTCAGCAGCACTGGCACCCAACCAGGAGCGGGGCTGTGTGGGGGCCCTGGCATTGCCTCCCACTGGGTGCTGGACCTGCTGCCCGCTGGCACCTTGCTGAATGCAGCCTTGGGTCAGTAATACTGCAGTGGGAGAGCAGGAGTTGCATGTGTGTTCAGGAATGCCTGTGGCACCCTGAGGCTCGTGGCCGGAGCAGCAGCAGGGCCAGGAGAGACAGGCACTTGGCCCAGATCCAGTCTCCAAGGGCTCCTGCATCCAGGGCAGCTTTGACCCCACATGGAAAGGTCACAACTTTGCAGGAGCTGACAGTGCTGGGACTGCAGACTTTTGTGGACTACTGCTGCTAACTAAAGCTGAAGAGGATTTGTGAATGAACTGTTTCTTAGAATAAAACGTGGGCTGAGGAGCACAGATGTCCCAAAGTGAAAACCCCACTGGGGAGCAAAGCCCTGTGTGTCAGCTAACACCAGCTGGAGGGAACAGAAAACCAGAACTAGGACCTCTGACAGTAAAAGCACAGGCTGGGCTGGGTACTAGGGCAAGGCTAGGGGAACTCTGAGCATGAACAAGCCCGTCAGCTTCTCTTATGAATGGGAATGGGGTGCACAGATCCTGTGCTTCAGGAAGGAGCCTGTGTTTGGCAGGGGTGGAGCCTGGCCCCTCTCATGTGAGGCAGGGCTGTTTATGCTCCATGCTGGGCAAGCAGGACAGACTGTTTTTTGCCATGCCTCCCAAAACCAGGGAGACAATGAGGTGTCCCAGCCTTGATTTTACCCCCCCCCCCCCCACCTTGGTTGTTCCCCAGAGGGAAGAGGCAGGTAAAGTCTGGGCACTGCAATAATGACAGCCACAACATAGAAATATTCTTAATATAATTAGGTGCAGGGCCTCCCCCCTCCCAACCACACGTACAAATGAGCAGGGGGCAAACTCCCCCCGCCCAGCCAGCCACTGCAGCAGGCACAGGGTGGCCTCCCTGCTGCGGGGAAGGGCTGGGGAGGGGCTGGTAGCCCGGGGACGGGGCAGCCTGTGCTGGGGCAGTTGTGCTCAGGCTTCCCCTGCCCCGCCACCGCCTCCTGCAGCCAGCACTCCTGTTCCCTGCGAGGAGGGAGCATGCTGGGGGAAACAAAGATGCTGACACCGAGATGCGGCCACCAAATGTAGCTGAGGAGCGTCCCGAGTGGGTTAATTCTAGGTGGAGGGTTATTCTATGAGCCGGACTGCAGCAGGGCAGGGAGGATGGGGGGGCTTTTCCTTGTGGGGAAGAGCTGGTCCAGGCAAATCGTCCGGGGTCCTGGCCAGGTGCTCAGTAGTCTGCTGTGTATTCTGTACCATGCAGCCCTCGGCACAACAAGGTGAACTCCTTCACCATCTCTTTCACTCGCCGCTTGTTCACACGCTCTCTGCTGAGACAGAGGGAGGGGACAAACATGAAGTATGACAGCTGCACTGGGCCACGCAAGGGGTCATTCCTGTGGGAAATACAGGGCACAGCTGCCAGCCCAAGTGGCACACAAACCTGAGGATCTGCTGGCTGAAGTTTTCCTTCTGCTCTGGAGTTACTCGGGCCGAGGGGAAGCCATCCTGCTGCATGGCCTCCTTGATCCAGACACTCAAGAGGCTGAAGCAGTGCTTGTTCAAGGCAAAGAGGATTTCTGCAAAGTGATCCATGAGGCTGCGGGAAGCCTGGCCACCGATGCCCTGCCACAGAGCAAACAACACGCTGTCACTCTCTCTGCTCCCACCCACGCTGCCGGGCTCTCTGCCCCGGCTCTGTAGGGATGCTGCTCAGAAATAGAGCCCAATGCTGCCTGGGGAGCCCGTGGTCCATCCAGCATCTCTCACCTCCAGCACTGCCTGCAGCAGTGCTTTGCCATTCTCATGCACGACCTGTCCCACCGGGGCGATCTCTCCACAGCGGGGCAGCAGCTCCGTCTGCAACACAGAGGCCAGGCTTGCTCTCAGTGCCAGCACAGGCTCCACTGCAGCACTCAACTCCCAACCTCAGCCCCACTCCCAGCTCTCAGAGAGGACTCCATGATGGCATCATACTCACAAAAAAGCCACAGGATGCTTTGACTGTTGGGGCCTCGGGAAACTTGAGTGAAAGGACACCTGCAGGTAAAAATTACTCAGGTTAGAAGCCAGAAAACCCCCTGGCCATCCCAAATCAGCCCTCCTGTCCCCAGCCCTTGGCTGTTTTGCACCCAGCTCTACAGGAGGAGCAGGCTGGCTTCTCCTCAGGGTGATTTGGGGCACATGCCCATGCCCATGGTACTCACCACACTGAAATACTGCTTTGACATCCAGGTTGCTACACAGGAAGAGATCCGGCTTCCTTTTCAGAGCCTGCAAGGCACACAGACAGGCAGCATGAACCCAGCGCTGCAGAGGCAGCCACGAAGCCTCCATGGGACCCAGTGCCCCAGACAGCCTCTGCCTGGACACACACTTACCTGAGCATACCCCCAGGAAAGGGCAGATTCACACAGTACAGCAGGAAACCATCACTTTACCCCTCCCCAAGAATATCATTCAAACAGCCAGGCAGTTTGCTACACCCAGGATCTGCTGACCCCAGGACCTGAGGATAGGTGCCACAGTGGTGTGCAAACATTCAGACACAGAGGGCTCCTGTCCCATCAGAGCAGATCAGGCAGCAGCACTGCTCCCTGGACAAGGGCAGCCATGCAGGGCTCAGCAGAGACCAGCCACCCCTGTACTTTGCTCCTCTCCTGAAGATGCTGGCATCCCTGGGGTCACAGCAACTGGTTCAAGCGGTAGCCCCAGACTGCACTAGATGACAAGATGCCAACATTTCTTGGCAGTTCCTGAGCAGCAAGTCTGAGATCAAGAAAGCTTGGGTTTTTTTAATGTCACACAGTGATACCACCAGCTTCTGTGTGGGTCAGGCACTGCTGCTGGAGACACCCCGAGCTGTGGTACCTTTCTATGACTTAATACCCCTGGTGCTGGCACTGAGCAGTTGCTGGGTGGAAATGTTTCAGCCTGCACCCTCCACTCAATGGGAAGGGTTTCTGACCTGCCTCAGTGAGCCCTGCTACATTAGGCAGCCACATCCATACCCTGACCACCATAGCCACTGCTGCAGAAAAGCACTGGGAATGGTAGCCATGCCTCCTGCTGTCACTTTAACACCAGGGACAGCAGCCATAGCACTGGAGCAGCCCCACTGTGTGCCTGGAGCTCAGAGAGCAACATACCAGGGCAGGCAGCCCTTGGGCTGAGCTCTGTGTGGGGCCACTGCTGCCCCCTGAGACTTTTCCCAGGATAAAAGCAGTCACAGCTCTCAGTCAACAGCACCCAGGAAACACAGCCATCTGCCCCTGTGGTCTCTACTTGCTGCAAAACAGATTTAATTCCCACCCCGTCTTCTCCAGGGAAAGTTCAGAGCCATCTGCCCAGTGCAGATGCTGGAAAACGAGAACCTGAGGAGTAGGTTTCAGAGTTACTCCATCTCCTTTCTGACCTTTTCTATCACACACTGCAAAAGAGGATTCAGTTTTGGGCACCGAAGGCATCGCTGTGCCAGGTGGAGATGGCACAATTGCAGGTACCTCTCCCTGCTGGATACAAGCAGAGAGCTTCATGGGCGACCAGGGGCCATGTTATACCTGTGTGTGTATATACAGGCTGTGCACCATTGCTCCTGAGGCACTGGCACCAACATCAGAAGGTGAACTGCTGGCTGAGCAATGGTTTAGGAACACCTCTACTCATCGAGGCTGCTGCTGTTCAGCTGGCCCCATACAGGACCAACACTTGCAAGAGATGTTATAGTTTTAGCCCTGGGACACTACCCCTGCTGGGGCCCTACTGTGAGCTCCAGAGCAGGGACTAGAGCCTTTCCCCCCAGCAGCTTGTTGCTCAAGGGCAGCTGACTCCCATGAAAACCACCCAGCTGCAAGTTCCTCTGCCCTGCCCGTCCATGGGTTTTAACCTGAGTCCTGCATGCTACAAGTGTTCCATTTTGCACAAGTCTTCCAGTGTAGGTTCCCACCTACCTGCAGGGTGCTTCTCCCAGCCAAACCAGACCCGCTGCAGGCAGAACCCCCCAAGCTCTCATGCAGATTCATTGCAGCATCTGCTCCTCACTCCATCAGTGCCATGGGGAAAAGCATGTCAGTATTGGGACAGCTCCTTCTCACAGGACACTTAGCAGAGTGCAAGCCCAATGCAGACCTGGGTACATATACATATGTTTAATGTAAAGAGAGATGCTTTTTACCCCCACAAGATGGGGCCCTGTGGAGTTTCTTCCATAAGAAAGCAGCACCAGCTAGGTCCAGCTACTCTTTCCCAGCACCACGTATGTCCAGCTACTCCTTCCTAGCACCAGGAACCCTGCTCCAGCTCTAGGACCTCTTCTTGCCAGCCCATCTTCTATGTCTCCTGCCAGAGCACCTCTGCTCACGTGGGGGTGGGTCTTTAAGTGCTTTCAAACGTCCCCCCTACAGCCTCTGCATGAGCAGCCACTGCAGAGATAGGCACTTGCTCTCCAAGAACAACTGTCCTGCAGGACAGCATTGAGGGAATGTTGGGTTCTTCTCCACAGCAGCTCAAAGACCATCAGAGAGGTCTTCAAAGCAGGCTCTTCTGTGCCCATTTCTTCATAGGCAGACAGGCATGGAAGGGACACCCATTCCTCCAGCAGGCAGAGGACAGTGGGGACTGCACTGCCAGTTTCTGCAGCTCTCCAAAACACACAGCCTTAGTGCCCAGTATCCAATCTCTTTCCAGAGCCCACACCTGGCAGAGCAGAGCCTCTTGCTTTGAAAAGGGCACATAAGGCTGGCCAGGCAGGAGCAGTGAGGATGTTGAACCCATGTCCTCCATGGGGTTCTCTGAGTCTGGCTGGAGCAGGTGAGGTGGAGAGCTCAGTGACTGCTGCATGCAGCCTGGACCAGACCATGAAGGGAGGGAGGTGAGGGATGAAGCTGGCTGTGCTTGGCCAGGCACTGTCTCTGCCATCACAGGAGGTCAATCCTGCATCTTCTGCCTGGTGAGGCCCTGCACACCCAGACTGCCCCAAAGATCTGTCAGGGAAGTCACCAAAACGCTCCCAAGGTCTGCAAGTGAGAAGCCCTGCTGGGCTGGGGTGGATGAGGTGGAAAAGCAGGCTGGAGTCCCAAAATCCTATCTGCAACTGGGAGCACACATGTGATACCCACTGGTTCCCCAACTTCAGAACCTGCCTGGTTTTGTCGTGCAGACCTGGGTGCAAGCCCCTGCCACCATGGCCATGTGGTCCTGGGCAGAGGTGCTCCAGCTGCCTGGGTGGAACTGAGCCCCACACCCTCCAGGTGGGATGCTCACCCTGACCACTGCTGCAGTGATGCTCTGCACTGATCCCAGCATGCAGCAGAGGAAGGAGGGAGCAGCTGAGATCAGGATGCTGGCACTGCTCTGTGCAGCCTTATGGCAGACTGGTTATTTTATCCTTGAGTAGTGTGATACTTCATCTGTCATTTGGTTTAAGCCAGCAGCTCCCACGATCAGCCAGCCATCATCAAGAGTGGATTGACAATTAACATTGTGGCAAAAGGATCACCTGCAACAGCTAGGCAGTTCCATAAGCTGCAACCAAGCCCAGAGTTAAAGTCAGCAGGAATCCTGTGACAGAGAGTTCCCTGTGTGCTGGTGACAGAGAGCTGATATGCAGGCCTCATGAGCTTCTCCTGAGTTACTAGAAGGCAGGACAGTACTTGCTGGCAGAGAGGGCAGAAACAGTGACTGGAAGGAGAAACCAGACAAACTTGAAACAGAGAAGATGATATTTCTACCAAGGCAATCAACCACAAAAACAGATGGTCAGGGAAGTAGGAAATTTCCACCTTGACACACTCTTGTGTCCAGATTCACTGCTGCTCTCCAAGATGCATTACTTTGCCAAGAGGTCTGCAGGCAGAGCAGGCTGGGTGAAAACACAGCTCTTGCCACACAAAAATCTGATCTGAAGAGATCTGCAGTTCCCTCTGAGTTTAATCTTCCAATCTGCAAATCCTCAACAGCATCACTGCAGAGTATGGTCCTCTGGAAAAGGACAGGCAGGACCCATCTCTGCCATCAGACAGCCCTCAAAGTCCTGAGAGCAAGGAGTCAATCAGGGATGCTAAGGCCAATTCTTGATGGGTTTTAAAGCACCTCACTAGATCACCAGTCTGTGAGAAGGGTCAGGCCAAGGAAGAGGAAACCTTGAGTTCTATCCATGAAGAGGGAAGACGGGGGATGGAATCCTTTGGTCTCCATGGGGTTTCAAGAATACAAAGCCCAGAAAAACAACAGGTCTTGAGTGAGTGGTGTCAGGCTGGCAGCATGATGTCAGATGTCTCACAGAAATCTAAGATGGAGAAGACATGGAGGTAGGAGCCTCTGAGCTGCTCCTGCATAAGTGCCTCTGAAGGATATCTGAAGATCCACACACATGAGACAGGGCCAGCATCCAGCACATTGCCCAAGTAGCCTTGGAGAGTCTTTCAGAGTCACCTAATGCCTTACACCCTGGCAGGATCACTTCTACCTACCCTCCAACAGCAATGGGCTTGTTGGGTCCTTTCAAGAACTCGACGCAACAACAGCTCCTCACATGATCTTCCAGTGCTTCCCTGCCCTCTCAGGAAGACTTGCTTCTGCCAGACCTGGATCCTTTATCATGATTTTATCCTGTTACTGATTGTCCCACTCAAGGAGAACAGAGAAGGGTTTTTTACCTACAATTGGCACATTACCTTTTACACATTCCAAGACTCATGCAGCTCCTCAGGCTCCTGTCAGCTTTTCCTCCCCACCATGTGTACAAGGTGGCCATCTTCCCAGATGCTTTTCTCGGTGGTCTCTGATATAAATCTACAGAAATGTTGTGCCCCAAACTAGGCACAGTGTTCAAATGGAGATCCTGCTAGCAGTGAGGACACCACCAAGAACCTCATGCACAGACCCCATTTACCATTCTCCCATCATGTTCAAAACCCTTGTTAAAAGGTCACAGCTTCCAAAACCAAAAGCAGAGCTGATAGCCTTGATTATGTTACATCTTTCAAGGTGAAAAGCAGGGAGGAAGAGGCTGCAATATGGCTTTGAGATGCAATGGGTCTCAGCAGGCTCTGAGCCTGGGCATCACGGTGAGAACTGTGAGAAGACCATGCCTGGGGGAGGTCAGGTGCAGCCCTCTTGCCCACTCCAACCCTCAAGACCTATGGGAGGATCAGAGGGGTCTGACAGCTTAGCACCAGGACATGCCAGGCACCCTCCCAGGGCTATCAGCAAGGATAGGATGGCCACAGCTCTGGGAGAAGCCTGGGTGAGCGTTCCTGCACAGCCACTGGTCCAGCACATGTGGTTAGAGGTCTCCCCATCACAGAAACAGAGCAGAAAGCAACTCTGCCAGGCCCCTCCTCACCACAGACCCATCCCGTGGGTAGGTGGGCAGGAACACGTCTCTGACAGGGACACTGAGTACATCAAGGACATCAGGGCTTCCCCCTCAAGGGCCATAGGGGGCTGAGGAGCACACTGGGCAGGTGTATATACACACACAGCATAGCACTGGCCCTGCCTGCCCACCGCCACAGCAGTGGCACAAGTGCCAGCCCACATGCCAGCCCGCGGCCCCTGCCACGTCAACGCAAACTGTCCCCATGCGCCGCTGAGCCAGCACAGGAACTGCCACCACCCAGAGAGGCTGCTGGGGCAGGAGGCAATGTGGCACTTGCCAGATCCAGATGCCATCACAAACACGGTGCTCAGAGCCAAACCCTGGCAGCTGCCTGCTCCTGAGGGCAGGGGCTTCCTCCCACTGGCCCCTGGGCAGGGCAGCCAGCTCAGCCTGTCCCCACTCCAGAGGACCCATCAGAGGGCAGGTAAATGGGTTGGAAAACATCCACTTAATGCTCTAATTTGTCTGTCACCCAAGGGTGACTGCAGCAGCAGCACCAAGCGCCCCATGCCAGCTTCAGCCCAGCAAGGGGGTGGGAGCTGGAGCTGCCTGCAGAGGAGGGCACTGCCCTAGGGATGGTGTGAACCCAGAACTAAAGGAGAATGTTTTGTTTTCAACTTCCACGGAAACAGATGGAGAAACTCGATATTCAACTAAAAGGAAAAAAAAACGTTGTCAACAGAAAGCTAAAAATAGGTTTAAATTGAATTAAAAAGAGAAAGAGAGAGAACAGAAAGTGAATGAATAAGAAACTAAAACACACCTGTGCCAGGAGTTGCATAAATGAATCAACAATATCAGGATGATCCCTGGGCCCTAAAATATAATAAAGATGTAACTTAAGAGAAAAATCATACAAACAGCAACTCAACATCATATAGTTATGTGATACAGAAAGAATTTACAAGTGAAAACAGGAGTGTAAGGGAGGAGGGGTGTGTGGGGAAGGGGATGGGCAACATGAGCAGTTTGAAGCAAGTTAAAGAAACAAAACATACAAAAAATCATGAAACTTGGAGAACCCAAGAACAGAAAGAAACTGCAAAGGAAAGGGTCTAAAGCCCCAGGGTCTCCAGCTAGCACCTGGGTGCTGCAGAGCCAAGGAGGAGATCTTCATTTCCTTGGGGAGGAAGAGAAGGAGGAGCAGGGGCTAGCTGAGCACCATCTCCACAAGGAGAATTATAGCTTTTGCACTGTGGGGACTGAGCAGGTGTCTTCAGAGCACTGTTTGGTCCTGGAAGGTAACTGCAAGTGAACGACAACACCTCAGCAAATGCTTGACAGGCCTGGCTGGGCTCAGGCGTGCACATGCTTGTCACCAGCGTCAGCTGCTCAGGAGACCCTGGCACAGACACCCTCCCACCCCATTCCCAGATGCTCTCCAGGACGGTGAGTCCAGGACTCTCCTGGAGGTCTCCTCCAGCATCCTCATGGGAGAGAGCAGCTCAGTGCCCAGAGATCTCTGTGCCAGCACCACTCACCCTACCTTGGCATCTGACTGTGCACACTCACTTCTTGGCCCTTGCAGGCTCAGGCATGCCCCCCTTCTCCTGCCACACGTGGGCTCAGCAGGAGGGGCTCGCCCTGCTCAGAGCTGGCCCCCCACCCGAGGGGACAGTCCTGGGCACACACCAAGCTGAACAGCTGCTTGCCTGAGCAAAGCTCGCATCCAAGTGTTGGCACAGCTCAGGCTCTGGCCCGTCCCTTCTGCTCCTGCAGACGTGCCTGCTGCTGCCTGGAGGCATCACCAGCTCCCCAGCACCGGGGCAAAAGGGTTCCAGCACAGACACATCCACACGCCACTGGCACGAGCAGGGACCTGACATCCAAGGAAGCCTGGCTTGTTTGTCACTGACCCCAGTGACACCTCAGTGGGATTGGCTCGGACCAATGTGGTGTGATGATGAAGCAGGGCTCCTCATGTCTCTCCCCCCACCTCTCTAGAGAGCTCTGAGCCTTCAGCTGAGGGACAGCATCACCCTCCCTGGCACCCAGCTGTGAGCAAAGGACAGGACCCCTTGGGGGCCGCATGTGGTAATGCTGAAGGACCAGATCCAGCAGCTCCAATGTACATTTGTCTCTGTCACAGGGCAGGTCACTAGGATGCTGAGGGAAGCCATGGTGCAAAGGAGCCTGTTCTAACCCCATTTGCTTTTTGTAGGGTGGGCAGTGAGCCAAAGAGGGGCCCCTGCCCTGCAGGAGAACACCAACATCCTCAGCATCACAGCAGGGACTTGGTGGCCACCAGTGACTCTGAAAAAGTAATTTCCCAGCTGTTCACACACACATTCCCCTGCTCATATGAGGGCTTGATTTCAGGCCACTACAAGCAGCAGTGGACCCCAGAGAAGCCCCAAGATCTTCCTGTGGGCGTAGCCTCCCTGCCAAGCTGGACTGCAGCTCCAGATTGACCCCTGCTGTACATGATATCCAGCCTGGGCTGCTGTAACAGTACAGAGGCCCAGAGCACCCAGGGGTTTCCTGCTTCTGTTGCCTGCAGGGAAGGTACCCACCTTCCAGGGGTTGGGATGAATCCAAGAAACAGAGATGGCCCCAATTAGCTTAGCTAGGAGTGAAAACAGCCATTCCTGGTAAGATGCCTCCAGACTCCATGCATGCACAAGCCTGACAAGAGCCCCAGCGCGGAGATGGGCTAATCCTACGTACCTTGCTGGAACAGGGTCAGTGTGACTGAGGTAACGAGCAAGAAGAGGGCCTTGATGGGAGGGAAGTGGGCAGGCTCATGGGCAAAGATGTGAACCAGCTATAAAAGAGAGAGAAGGATTGAAGCTTCTGCTGGCCCTGCACATCCCCAGCCTCCCAAGCACAGTTCCATACCTGCCGCGTGAGTTCAATGGCAGAGACCTGGGGTATGGTGCTGTACATCTGCCCCAGCATCTCACACAGCTGAGGCACCATGGGGGCAAAATCATCCAGGAGGGTCTTCACAGACTTCTCAAATATGGCACAGACAGACTGTGGGAAAAGAGGGACTGCATGAGCAATGGGCATCAGGAGACTTCTCCCAGGGCTTAATGGATGGGTCCCAGGGGAGCAAAGAGCTGGCACTGGGGACAGGGACCAGCCAGGCAAAGGGCTCAGAGATGCTCTGATACTGGTGGCCTGCCCTGCAGCACAGGATGCTTCCAGTGACCAAGAAACACCCTTCCCACCGCAGGAGGAAGGCTCCCAAGGGCCGGGGAGAAATGGCTGGTGGGACATTGCACATGGGCATTACTGGACTGAACAAACTGGACAAGCACCAGATGATACTGGTCCAGTTCAGAACAGAGCTGTTCTCTTAGGGAACACAGGCTTGGTAGATCCCACCTCCCTGCTCATGGCAGAACCTCAGTTACTGGAGAGAAGCAGAGCTGATGGAGGAACAAGACAGATGAGAATGACTTGATGCTGCTAGTGACAGCAAGCAGTACTGGTCCAGATAACCCAGCAAGACATCCCTCTCACAGGCCATCACCCAGAGCTTGTCCTTTGCTGTCCCCCACTCAGGTCAGCAAGGACAGGCAGAGCTGCAGGCAGTACACAGGTGAAACCTAGTTACCTCCACCACCTGGGCATCATTCAGCCACTTGCTGAGAACCTTCTGTATGAGCTGGAAGACTTGCTGCAGAACCACCACCACCTGTAAGGAATGAGAGACACTGAAAAGAATTGGTCCCCATGGCACTGGGAAGGGGAGATTCAAGACTAAACATGGCCTGGACTCAAACCTTCAGGCACCACCCCTCTCCAAAGCTGGACAGCTTTTTTCTGAAGCAGCCTGGCACTGCTCACAGTTGGCAGGTAGCACCCAGGCCTCCCTCCAGAGCAGCACCTAGCCAAGAGGCATCCAAGAGACAAGTCACCTCTGTCCACCTCAGGAGTGGTGGGATGAGCTGAAGGAGCTATTTTAGCTGGAATAGACTAGCACTACCCTCTTGCTGGCACATGCTGCATTCCCCATTAACCCCCCCCTCCTGCAGTGAGCTGTGAGGCTTTGGCCAGTCTGTGGCACAGAATTTGGAGCTATCACTCTACTCACCGGGTTGGGTCCTTGCTGCACTGGCAGTTTTTTGACCTCGGTGCTTTCATGGTCGTCATCATGGTGGCTGATGTCTAGGGTGGTGAAGAGGTTGGAAAGCAGGCCCAGGATGTGGATGATGGCCAGCCTGTTGGAGGGATTGGGCTGCCAGGGAAAATAAAGCCAAAGTATGACACAGACTGCACTACTCAATCATAGTCATGTCTTTGGGATGCTGAGGAACTAGAACTGCAGAGGCAAAGTGCCAGAGAGGGGTTCCCTGCACTGCACTTTCCCTTGAGCCCATGTTTAAGAGTGCTGCTTCAGCACAGCAGCCCCAAGGCTACAGCCAGTAGGAGAAACCACTTCTGTATGGAGGCAGCAGACAGGCACTCACCGTTTCATCAGCCAGCTTTTCCAGCTGCTGGATGTAGGGGGTGATCAGGGAGTGCAGGTTCTTCAGGATCTCCTCCACTTGCAGTGCAGAAAGCAGGAAACCAAGAGCCTGCATCAGCCACATGCACTGGCTTGTCTGGGACAGAGAAGACACAACAGGACAGGTCACTGCCGAGCCCAGGCCACAGCCCATGCTCTGACAGCTGCCAGGGTCCCAGTTGGGTGTGCTGCAGCTCCTGAGCTGCTCTATCTGGCTCCCTCTAGGTGCATCTCACTGCAGGAGAGGGGAACAGCTCCCTAACAGCTTCTGTTCCCAGGGAACAGGAGCTCTGGCTTCAGCACACTTGGCCTCTTCCTAGCACCTACCAAGGAAAGACCAGTTGGTGTCCAGAGATCTCCAGGCTGGCATCACTCACCCTAACTTGACACACCATCCTTTGCACAGCCTGTCACAGCCACCCCATCCTAGTCACAGGCAAGGCTGGGGCTCAGTTCCTACACTTATCTCCCTTTTTCCTCTTGAAAATATGCCTGTCATCTTGGTATCCTTTGGTTTGGAGAGACTGGGAACTGCTAGACTTAAGCCTCCTCCTCCTCCCTCTCTAGGGGACATACCCTCCCAGCACAGCCCCAGCCTGTGTGGGTGAAGTGAAGCCCAGCAGCACAGTGAGAGGCAGCCAGCAGGTTCTAATCCTGCACACCACGGATGCAGTGCTGAGCTCTCCTCTGGGGACAGCTTTGTGTCTTCAGCTGAGCATGACTAAGGGGGCATGGGGGGCAAGGAGAACCAGCAGAGGTGTGAGTCAGCCTCTCTTACCTTGTGAATCTGCTTCATCAACACCTCCTGTCAAAGAGAAAGGGAGAGGAAAAGAGAAGGGTGAGTGCTGCAGAAAGGCCCTTCCCTTCCAGGAGGCAGGACTGACAACAGGAGGTAGGATTGACAGAGGAGGTCAAGACAACTAACACCAGTGTGGGCACAGA
This sequence comes from Peucedramus taeniatus, assembly GCA_013400575.1. Lineage (NCBI taxonomy): Eukaryota > Metazoa > Chordata > Aves > Passeriformes > Fringillidae > Peucedramus > Peucedramus taeniatus. The sequence continues at coordinate 239,721 of WBNO01016929.1, read as the reverse complement.
CAAACATCGTGTGCTCCCCACAAACTGCCACAGGCAAGAACTAAAATTCCTGTCCCCTGAGCCAGCCCACTCAGCCACCCAGCAAGGGGAGCTCCTGGCTTGGATGTGCTCTGCAGCAGGATTGCTCAAGGAGTCAACCTCAGCCAGGGTTTCCTTATTCCAGTGACAGTGCTCCCCAGGCTCTAAAAGCAGAGATGCTTTTAAGAGCCCTTCACCTCTCTGCTCCCATGTACGTCCTGGCAGCTTGCCCAAGTCCAGCCCTTCTGGTGCCTCGGGACTCTGAGCCCCATCTGTCCCAAATCTTGAGAGTCAAGAAGGAGCATGGGACAAGCTGCCCTAGCACTGCAGGGATCAGCTCAGGCTCCAAGGAGAGGCCTGAACACCAGGGCACTGCCCTCCAAGATGCCCAGCAGTGGCACTAGCAGCGTGGCAAGTGCACAGCTGGCAGACTGCTGCTCCCAACAAGGCAAACAAAACCCTGGGGGAAGGACAGACACCCACATGCAACCCCAGCAGACCCTTTGGCAGTCGTGTCTGTCACTGGCTGCCATTGCTGCATTCACAGCAGGACACAGGGCCTGCCACATGAGTTTACTAGCCTACAAACAAAACAGGCAAGAAATCTGCACCAAGCAAGATGCCCTGAGCTGTTCCTTTGTCCCCCCACCCTGATCCTTACAGAGAAAAGGTGTACACAGAGCACATCCCAGGTCACCACCACACATCCACCTGCATCCAGCTCCTACCTGTGACACAGCGACGATGTTGGCAGCGTAAGGTGGCAGGTCATACTTGCACTCTCGGCAGATCTTTTTCAGGGTGGAGACACTGGAGATGGAGAGCTCAGGGTTGCCCAAGGCTTGGAGCACCAGTGGTAACACGTTGTTAATCATGACAGGGTGATCAGCCAGCCACTCAGACAGGGATCCTGCATACACAGATGGGGTCAGACTGCAGGACTGCACCACGGGTTCTCGCTCTCTGCATTCTGCGATGCCCAGCTTTGCTTTTCACCACTGGTATTGCTGGGCAATGTGGTCCCAGGGGGGCTTTCCCTCCCCTCCCCAGCCCAGCCCACTCACCGATGGTGAACATGACGGTGTCAGCAAGCTGCACGTTGCTGATGCTGATCCGGGGAATGAGGCCGATCAGCCCGGGCACCACATCCGAGTAGTTTACATCAATGGTCTCAGCAATGGACTGGAAGCCATAGAGCAAGGCCTCCGTGTGCTGCCAGGGTGGGAGAGGCACTGTCAGAGCCATGCACTGACCCCTGATGCCCAACCCCACCCCAGCTCCAGGCACCAGCTCAGCACCCTCACAGTAGCTGAAGAGGCTGATCCCTTGGCAGAACTAAGGACAGGGAGGCAAAAGACCTGCTCCTCTCCACAGCAGACTCCAGAGAGACTGTTTGTGTGCTGGCAAGGTGCTCATGCTCCTCACCTCTGTCACGTCCCTTTGCCTTCAATGCCCCACTGAGGGTGAGGACAGGTCCCTGAGGGCTGGTAGCTGTTATCCTGGCCCCTGGGTCCCCTTGCTCACCTGCCACGTGGATGGCTGCTCTGTGTTGGTCAGGAGACGTCCCAGTTTGTCATAGAGGCTGCTCAGGAGCTCAGCACCCAGCATCTCATACACGTACATCAGCGTGTCAGAGATGTCCACCCTGCAGAGAACATGGGTGTCTCCAAATGCTGTTCCCAAACCATGCAGAAAGCTCCACGTGTGGACACATCACTTTCTCTCCAGGGCACTACATATACAAGCACACTGTCCCAACCAATGGAGTTGTCCTATGGCCTCTTGGGCAGGGTAACTGGTGCTGTGCCAAAATTTTGCCAAATGAGCCAAACCAGCTCACTTTCACATTACTACCACAGCCCTTGATGGAAGGGATCCCCTCTGTGTCCCTCCTTGGCTCATCATACAGCACTAAGTCTCCAGGGTGGCAGTAATGCTGCCCCTGCATCCTCACCTGACTGACAAGCAAGTCCAAATCTCCCACTTGTACCTGTATATCCGAAACTGCTCCTTCTCATCCGAGGACCAGAAGCCATACTCCTCATCAGAGGGGAACTGGGCTTTGTGCAGCAGCACATCCACCAGCTGGAAGTAGACAGGCCTGTAGACCTGCTGGTACACTGCCTGCTTGTCTGGCTCAAAGGAGAGGATATCATCCTGGAGGCAGAAGGAGGAATAAATACATCAGGTGTTGCAGGGAAAGGAAAAGAGCTAACACGCCTGCTGCACAGGAGACTCAGGCACATCTCCCAGGGCTGGTGGGACCTGTCACACCTTGGAAGGCTGCATTTCCAGCTCCCTAAGATTCACTTGATGCTGTGCCCTTCTGCAGTGGCAGCATTATCTGTAGGCAAGACACCAGAAGCCCCAGAAGCTGGATGCACCCTCAGCATCATCATAGGGGGTGGCAGTGTCCTGCCATGTCCTATCCTTGAGAGCACCCCTACACCAGGAGCATGTGTGCCTCAGACTGCTGTGAGAGAGCTGGCTGAGCACAGCACCCTCCTGCATGCACCTGTAATCTCAGACCCATCTGAAGAAACAGCAAGAGGTCGTGGGAGTCTCAGCCTGGCCTCATGCAGCAGAGGAGCTGCTGGCACGGCACTGACTTCGCTCCCCTCCCTGCCCACGCTCAGCCACGCCACATTGGATTGCAGAGGAATGGAGCTGAGAGATGAAAGGAGCTAAAAATAGAGCACAGTGTGGCAGGGCTGCTCTGCTGAGAACACTGACCCTGGGAGAGGGACCCCACACTGGGCAGCCACTAGAGCTATGCTCTCGTTCTTGCCTGCTGCAGGCACACAGCAAGGAGCTAACCAAGTCTGTTGCTGGGAAGAAAAAAAATTAATGTGAAATTTTAATTAGTTTTGTTAAGAAGGCCCTTAAAGGATGGCTCACACTTCTAAGGTGGACTGGTGGCAGAAAGAGCCAGCCACAGGGCCAGCATTTCTTAGGTATGTGCCCTGCCCTAGCTGCAAGTGCAGAGCAAGGAGTGGGGACATCAGAAATCCCTGGGACCAATCAAATCCAGGCCAGACCCCAGTCCCCATGCACTGGTGCTTCTGTCCCTGCCTGGAGGGCAGAGCCCAGGTAGGCTGTCCACAACAGTCACTGACCTGCAGTGTGTACCAGAAGGTGAGGGTCAAGGAGCTGGTGGTTTCGTTGACAGGGTAGTGTCCAGGGATGCCAGTGCAGAACATGATCATGTTGACCAGGGCCAGGAAACTCTGCCAGTGCTCCACCTGGTCCAGGAGGGCTCTGGGAAGCAGAGAGCATGGTCAGAGTTTCCAGCTCCCCTGCCCTGACACATGTCACTGGGTGCAGGACAGGTCCTGCAGGATGTGGGGAACAGCAGGCTGCTCCAAGCTCACTCCTCCTCCTGGGGACCATGCCCAGCACTCACCGGGAATGGTTCTCCCCCAAGGCCACAGCGATGCGGCAGATTCCGTGCGATGTCTCCATGTCCCCGCTCTGCACCGCCTGGCGCAGCTGCTCCTGGAGCCCCAGCACGGGCGGGATGAGCTTGAGCAGGGTGTTCACGTACCTGCAAGCACAGCCTGAATCAGTGCCAGGCATCACCTCCCTGGCATGGGCTGCCATGCCATCCATCCCTCCTGATGCTCTCCCAGGGCTCCTGCCCAGCTCTGCCTACTTGAAGGCTGCTTTGTGCAATGGGATCCGTGCAGGAGCTCTTACTGCTTACGTGAACTCTCTTTGCAGCCTATGGCATTAGGACAAAAGCTGCAGCCCCGAGCACTGCTGCAGCAGAGCCTCTGCAAGTGAAGTGCTGAACCAGTGGCCATCAGCTCTGGGCAAACCCCCCACTGCACCAGGGTGTGGACCCCTGCCTCTACTGACCCACAGCTGCCAGCAGGGCTGCCAGCACCTCCAACCTGCCACTGCTACAACCAGCTCTGAGTGGGCTCTGCGTGCGCACAGCAGCATCGATGTGGAGCAGAACAGCAGCCAGGGCAGACCTGTGGGCTGTTCCCACCATGCCCTCAGATTTGCACAGAGGCAGTCCAAGCTGCCAGTGGGAAACCACAGGACTCTCCAGCTTGGGCACATCCAGACTGTGTGCCATGTCTGGGATGAACTGGGCAGCCACCGTTGGGGAGTCCCACCAGGGACAATGCTGGCACCCCGGCACATCCCGGGCTGCCACAGGCCAGTGCGGCACCGCTCTCCCACATCCCACCCCGCACGTCAGCCTCCCCTCTGCTGCCTGTAAGGGATGGTAACCAAGGCAACGAGAAGGAGGCAGCCAAGGTGAAAGGCAGCCCAGGGCCCCCCGAGAGAGGCCGTGCTGGAGGCTGATGAGCAGCCTGCCTTTTCCCTGCCATTTCCCTGCCCGCCCAGGCGTGTTATATCTGCAGCCACAGCCTGTGCTCTCTGCCCGCCCCCTACATGCAGGTGCGGGGCTAAGGATGCTTGGAGTGGGAGGCATACATGATTCCAGCTCTCTTGTGCCCACCCTGGGGAAAGATGTGAGTGCTGACACCAGGACAGCCACACATCCACCCCGGAGTGGCAGGGTGGCTTTTGCTATGGATGATTTAGGAGAGAACAAAGCCATTGGTGCCACCAGTGAAGGGACAGAGTTGTGCTGGTGCTGGCAGCTTCCTCTCTGGGTCAGCAAGAGAAGACAGAGGAAACAAGGTGTCTACAATCCCAGCTGTCATCCCAGCATTCCCTCTATGCTGCTGGGGGTCACCCTCCTCTCACCCTCTCCCACAGAGAAAATCACACAGCAAAGGGTTTATTTTTGCATAAACCATTTCCAAGCCTCTGATGCTCTGTGAGTTATGCGTGTGGCAGCAAGGGAATAATGTGATGATGGAGACTTTGGAAATTCAATAGCTCCTCTCCCTGGGAACCAATGCTGCATGCAGGGTAGGCCCAAGGGAACCAGGGCAGTGCCCAGACAAAAAGCCACAGGGAACCTTTCACTGATTCAGTGAAAGGCAAAGCCAGCCTTCCTCCACAGCACTGGGTTCACATTGCCCTAGGGAGGTTTTTATGGCTTTGTGACTTTTATGACTTTTTCTGACAAGGATCCTGCTTGTGCTGGTTACCTTGAAATACTCACAGTGCCTGGACCTGAACTGATCCTCTGGAATCCCTGCACAGCCAACAGAGAGAACCACCTAGATTTGCTTCCATGCTGCAATCCCATATTATTGAAGACTGCTAGAAAATGTCGGGTGAACCACATCTCCTGAGCACCACCTTGCTCTGCTAACTGTTCTGCAGACATAAGGGCATCCTGGATGCAAGGGTCCCTAGCCAGGAGGGAAAATTTTGCTCTAGATGAGTTGTTTTAACCAGTCACCCAAGATCTGTGGTCAAGTCAGCCAGAGCTGAGCTGCTCTATTCCATATCCAGGAGCATGGAACCCCAGAATACTCTACCTGGTCAGTCCTGCTTTACAGCCCAAGGGACCAGCTGATGCCACATCCCTGACCAGGTGCAGAGCTTGCCCCAGGAGGCGCTGCCAGCCACCACTTCCCACCCCCTGCACCACTGTCAGGCAGAAGACAAAACCATCCCAGCTCAGAAGAGCCCCTGGATGCCCAGCTTTTTCCAGCAGCCAAAACTTGTGTAAGTCTGTGAAAGAGTATATGAACATGGCAGCCACATGGTGACTCCTGCCCATGCAGTTCCCTGCAGTGATTTGTCTTAGCCTTCCTGAGCAAGATTTGCTATCCTGGTATTTAGGAGCTGAGCAAATATTGCTTTCATGAGTTTGTCCAGTCCTTCTCAAAGCCCAAGGAACTGCAGCATCTGCAGCTCCCTCTGTGGGACCAGCACCTACTCCTGCTCTTCCCACAACCCTCTGCAAACTGTACCAGTGTGGGGGACAACCTGCAGAGGGGAGATACAGGCATATGGGACAATCTCATCCTTCCTGATCCAAAATCTGAACCGCATCTTGATGAGATAATAATCCAATCTTATTAAAATCCTGTTTCTAATGAAGCTCTTGGAAAACTCAAGTGAAATTCCTCTTCAAAAATTCAGTACCAGGTGCCAAGACCACAAAGAGATAACAGGCAATGCACCAAGCAATCTCCTATGGTCACCTGCAGTTCTGCCAGGTCCACCACTGTAGCAACACCCTGCTGCTTTCAGAGGAGGCTCAGTGTCCAACATCCACACTCCCTAACTCCCACATGGGCATACACCACAAGGAGGTCCCCACCCCGCTCCACTACAGCATGGCTAAGTGGCCAAATGCCACACATCAGCTCTCCCCTTGCAGCACGTGCTGCCAAGCTCTCTGACCCATTTAGCTGAGGGGATAAGCCTCAAATGATATGGAAAATACAGCCCAAGCCTCTCCTCTGCAAATGAGATGCAACAGCATCTCCATTCCTCCCCTCCTGCAACTCAGGAGCTTCCCATCACCTTCAAGAGCAGAGGTGTGCTCAGAGATGTTCCAGTTCCAGCTCCTGGCCCAGCCTCCAAGGTTTCTTCTCAGGAATGCCATGTCCTAACAGAGGAGCAGCATCAAGACTCCAGCAACACGCGGCACATCCCCTTCTCTGGGTTCACAGGGCTCCCACCCATCTGGCAGGTATAGAGATCAAACACTTTGCACCTACACATCTCTGGTGCATCATTTCTAGTAACACCTCAAAGGCAGGAAACCACTCACTGCTCCTTGCAAGCAGGGAAATGGGAGCTGCCAGCACAAGTGACTTACCCACGAGTGAGGCAGCACCAGGGCCATGTGGACACAGGTGCTGCAGCAGGAGAGCTGCCTTGCAAGGTGGTGCTCCCCTGGGAAGATGACAGACAAACTATCTAACTCTCAAAGTCAGAAGCCAAGTTCATGAGCCACTAGGACTTCTGCTGGTGGCAGAAGCACACCTGCATGATCACCTCTGCAGCAACGTCAGTGAAGACAGCTGGGAGGGAGCAAAAGGGGAAAGACACAGTGTAGAAAGCACTCAGGGAACCCATGGCAAAGTGGTGATCCCCAAGACTAACCCTCTCATGGAGCAATGCCCTAATAAGCTCTGGAGAGGACCATGCCAGCAGCCCAGTGCCAAGAATGCTCCAAGCCTGCAGCCAAGGGCCCTGCAGAAACAAAGGCGAGAGACCATGCAGGAAGAGAGCAGCTGAAAAGCAGCAGGGATCTCCCAGACTATCAACATAAGAGACAGAAAGGTCAGGAGACTCCCTGGGGGCCCTGGGAAAGAGCTGGATCCACTTTGGCTAAGTGACAAAGCCAGAGGGGTGGGACAGCTGGCACTGGGGGAAGCAGGAGGAAGAACACATTATAGTGGACACAAGAAACAAAGGGGAGGAGAGCACCCACCAGGGCTGGGAAGCAGCCGACACCACACTCCGCCTGGCAGGGCACCCCTGTGACAATGCCACCGCTGTCCCCACACCCCAGGGCAGGAGCTGCACCAGGCTCACTCACTGCACAGCCTTTCAGGACAGCTGCCTGCCCTGTCCTGGGCACTGCCCACATGCCTACAGACAGGAGGGTGCTCTGCACGGCTGATGATGCCTCCAGGAAGAAGGATGGAGAGCAAGTACTGGAGATTCTGTAAGGGAGCAGCCAGCATGGTAGGTCTGAATGGGGACAAAAACTGCATGACAGGGTCAGCACAGAAGCAGAGAGGAAACCCCACTGTCAGTCACACTTCTCACCACAATTCACTCTGAAAGCTCAACAGAAAACTCAGCCTTTTAATGCAATCAAAGAGCAGCACTGCAGGGCCAGGCTTCTGCACAAAGGTATGGAATCACAGCCGAGGGACTTCTGAAACTCAAGGGAAATGGAAAGCAGGAAGACAGAGTCCAACATTTCAGAACTGCAGGTGACCTTCTCACACCTTCTCACTTTCTGCCTCAGACCTGCTACAAGAGTCTGAGCTGGTCCACAGCCTTTGCCAGGCACAAGGAAAAACAGTTTCTGGTCACCTTCTAAACACTAGCAAATGAGGCAACCCCTCACCCCATCCAACAACACATTAAAATCCTGATGGGTCCCTTTGTGCACCAGGATTTGCAGCCCACAGATGGAACTCCTTATCATTGAAAAGGACAGCCCCAGGCTGCCCTAGAGCTGGGCAATGTGCAGGCTGCCCCTGCTCTTAACCAAGGGGAGGACCAGGGCTCACAACTGCAGTGGCAGCATCATTCCCACCGCTGCGGAGGGTCGGAGCCTGCGCGATGTGCAGCGATGCACAGGGCATGCACAGTGGCAGCAGCTCAGCTCAGCCTTCAAGGAAACCCTCCCATTCAGGGGAAGGTTGCTAAGCAGCCAGGAAGGGATGTGGCCACGGGAACTGGAGCTGTACTGTCCCTTCTGCAGGCATCGGTCCCAAGAGCTGACAGCAGCTCAGGCAATGCAGCCAAGCAGACAAGCTCGGCGCCCCACAGCGCAGCCCCAGCAGGACCAGTTCAGCTGCTCCTGGGGCAGCCATGGCCACAGACAGAGGATGAGTCCTTGGCTGGCACAAGCTGTTGGAGCTAAGAGGAGGGAAAAAAATGACAGATCTGGTTTTATTATCTCAGCATTTAATCAGCTCCTTGGCTGGACCAGCAGCACGAGGCAGAGGAAGGTCTCTGAACTCCTGCTGGCAGGAGTCAGGCAGTTGCTCTCTGGTTGGCTGCTGCAGGATCTGGCACGAGGAGCCAGAAGGATGCATTCTCATCTGCCTCAGAGGCCAGCAGGGACATGGGCTGCAGCTGCCCAAGACTTCATGGTCCCTACAAGTCAATCATAGTGCAAAGCCTTTCAGGACCAACCATGAGAAACCAACAGCCTCCAACTGCTTTTGATACTCTCCCACTTCCAAACCTTGTCATCGTTACCTTCAGAGCCAACAACAGCTAGGAAAAAAGCCTGAGATTTTTCCTTCCCGCCCTATTTCCCTGCTGATGTCCAGGAGCACCAGCCTGCAGCACACAGGAGAGGCTGCCCTTACCTTTGGGCATCGGGCTGGGAAATGGCATTGACCACAGCCTCCACTGCCGTGTCAAAGAGCTCTGGGTCCTGCAGAGAGGTGAAAGCTGCTTGGATGAGGTTCTCGCAGTCCATCAGCGGGATCTCCAGCTGAACCCAGCTGGAGAAGCACTTCAGCACCTTCTGCTTGATGAAACCCGGGGAGTCCTGCTGCTGCAGCAGCTGCTCCAGCAAAGGGAAGACGGAGCCGCACTCCTGCGCCAGGACGCTGCGTACCTGGCCCTTGCGGTACTGTGGAAGGCGGCTGGTCTGAAACTCCTCGGGCAGCACCGTCAGCAGCTCCAGCAGCGCCAGGCACCGCGCCCGCCCGTCCACGTTGGAGTCCTCCGCCTGGAACATGCGCACCATGTCTGCCACGGCGCAGGGCCAGGCCTCGGGCATCATGCTGAGCGCCAGGGAGGCCAGCGCCACGCACAGCCGGGTCAGCACGATCTTGGAGCCGCTGGCGAAGCGCGTGATGTGGGTGAAGAGCTGCGACTTGAGGCTCTCATACTGGTCGGCCGGGATGTCGTTCCAGTAACGGGAGATCTTAATGTGGAGAGCGCTGGCACCAAAGTACTGGATCTCAGGCACCTTGTCCATGTGGAGAAGCAGCCAGCTGAAGTGCCATGCCTGGGGGGACACCTGTGCCTGCATTAGCCATTTCTGAGCCAAGTTCTTGTTCTCGATGTTTGGGTCATAATACAGCTGATGGAGAGCCTGGAAGAGAGAGGGAAGCACCCTAGAGCAGCTGAGGAGCACCACTGTGGCCTGTCCTGCCTGGGAAAGGCTTACCAGGAAGGCTCACTAGGATGGAGCCCAGTGCCCAGGCTGCCCTGCACACCCCCCTCCTCAGGGCAGCCCGTGTTAGCTGGCCTCCCTCTTCCCATTCTCAGTGAAGTGAGGGTGATCTGGCAGCAGGAGAGGACCTGCAAAGCATCCTTCCCCTCCTCTAATGCTTCACTCTAGAAATGTCTTTTCTTTAGGAATTTCCCATCTTAACCTTCACACATGCTGAATCTGCCTGCTTCTCTGCTAATGTGCCATCACTGGGGTGGGCGCAGGACCCTTCTTCCACATGAGGACTGTAAGGGACATGGCTGAGCAGCAATCCTACCTTCCACTCACACCTGCTCTCTGAAAGGTGCTGTGGTCCACAACTTGCATCCATGAGCCCATGGAATGAATGCAAGAGCCACTGCAGATCGTTGTCTGCAGAGTCCTGAAACCCACAGTCACTAAGTTCAGGAATTAATTTCTCCATTAAATGCCTTCAAAATATTCCCAAACCCACCCAGTTACAGCTGAACCAAGAGAGCTGGCATCCAGCCCTGCCTCTGCCACCACTTTCTGTGACAGTCCAGTGCTGCTATGCCCATCTCTCCACAAAGAGAAGGGAAACATCACTTACCTGCTCCTGCAGCTTTGTGAGATCTAGTTACTGCTTTGCATAGCTCAGATCCACATGAACAGCTTCACACAGGCTACAAGGCTTTATTTGCAGAGGAATATTATACAGCTATGAAGCCCAACCTTAATTAGCTACTTATCCCAAGGGGGTACAGCCAGCAACCAGTGATGTCCTCGCACAAGGAGGGGAAGAATAACTACCCCTTGCCTGAACTCCATCTTCCAGCAGTGAGGATTTCTGCCTGGCACAGCACGTTTCATTTCAAATTGCTGACTGCACACGCCAGGAGCAAGGAAAATCCATGGCACCTGTCGGGCAATCAGGCACCCGTCACACCCCACCAGCAAATCAGAGGATGATTGCAGCAGGTGCAGAGGATTTTTTTGTGTCCCCACCCTGGCTGCAGGTCTCAAATAGCCTCCCCCTCCCCCTCTAAAAAGCTCTATGAAATTCCTGTGGTTCTTGTACCCAGGAGAGGATTTAAACCCTATTTTTAAGCATGCAGAACTGGCAGCTTAGGGCACAGGAACAAGCTTCCCAAGCAAGCACTTGTGCCTCCTGCTGCTTCCCAGCGTGAGAGCAAAGAGCAGGACAATATGGCAGGAACTTTACAGAATTGGCATTCCCTGGGCCACAATTTGAATCACCACTGCTCAAGACTTTGTGACAGGGGAAAATGAGGATAACCTCTTTGTAAGAAAGAGGTTACAAAGTACGTTGTAGGAGACAAAGTCAGCCAACATGGGCTGCAGAGGGACACTGTCTGACCCACTAAAACATCTACCCTGACACAGAAAAGGTTAACCCTACATAAGCAGGACGTGGGAGAGAGAAATCTATCCCAACAGAGCAAGCCAAGGGGAGACCACGAGCTCTCAGTAGTTAGCCAAACCTTTGCTCAGTTCCCAGTTACCTTGGACTTGGATGCAGGAAGCATCACTCAGCTGCTGGGGCAGAGGTAAGCACTGTCATCCCCTCCAAGCAAAGCAACAATTTATTTCACTATAGAGCAGCAGCTGCAGATGTGCTAAAAGCTCAGCCACTCCTGGGGGTAGGAACCTGGCTCCTACCCCTGCTGCTGTGCTAAGGACTGAGTCATCCTGCAGCAGGGCTGAAGCTAGAGCTCCCAGTCATTACCAGCTCAGTGTCTAGCTTCCATCAGAGCTTGCTGCTTATTTTTCTTCCCAAATAAATCTCACTTGAGATTCCCAGAATGGTGACAGCCCACTCTTTTTCTTCCCTGCTTGCTGGGCACTGTCACAAGGTGAAACAAGCAGTGCCCTCTCCATGCTCCCTAGCCCAGCATCCTTCCCCACCTCTTCCCAGCCTCTATTTTTACAACTCCATGCACTTTCTAATGAATTTATTTCTTCTATTTTGAATGGTGCTACCGCTTAGAAAATTGTGGGGAGAAAAAAAATCCCTATGCACCATATATTACAAGGCACAATGTGTACACAGGAGCCCTAACCTCTAAATCTGCACAAGCTTTGTAAAACACAGACCTCACCATGTGTGCAGGATGAACCTGGCAACGTGTGGGTCCTGACCCAGAAGCTCCCCAGCTGCTCACCTGTGCTGGCCACAGAGCTGCTGCATGCCAGTCTCACACCAGGGAAACTGCCAGGCAAAGCATGGCACTGTGCACACTCCAGGCACACCACAGTGAGCCCCAGGAGCAATGCACAAGCAGGGCAAGACTTACACAGCACTACAGGTGACTGGGACTATGGCAGGGCAGCAGAGCAGGGGTTGGCAAACACAGTCTACCTGCTGGGAAGCAGCTGAGAGCTCATCCTCCTCCTGGCTGGGGCTGCCAGTGCTGCTGGCTAAGGCCTGATCCTGCCAACAGGAACTGCTTCAAGCCAGCAGCCTCTGGTGCTTCCATGTGATCATCCAACTGAATGGAGAGGAGAGAGCAACCAGGAAATGCCCAACATGAAGCTGAGGTGCAAGCAGGTACACACACACATCCTGCACACACCTCCAGCACACACACATCCTATACACATACATCTCTGCCCTGTCAGAGACTCTGGCTATGCAAAAAAAATCCTGGTGGCTGCATTGTGACAGTGGCAAAGAGGGAGCACTGTCATAGCTGCTCCCCTCAACACTCGTGCTTGGGAGATGTTACTACTCCTGCATTAAGAGGAACAGTGAGCAGTTGGGTTGCAAGACCCCTTCCCAGGCAGGGCCAGCTCTCCAGATATGTGGACAGTTCTCCCATCACCACCATCCCAGCACCTTGCCTGCATCCCTCACATTCCACCTGTGTGCATTCCCCACCATCACCAGTGAGCTCTCTGCAGAGGCATCCATGCCCAGCAACACCAGCTCAGAGCCCTGCTCCTCCCACTCCTCCTACCAGGAGTCTCTGGGGAGGGTCCCAGCAAAGATCCCCAAGAACATGCTGGAGCCTCCACCATGGGTGAGAAGGTGAGTGGTAAGATGCAAAAAGTCCACCAAACTACACAAAGAAATTCACAGGATGGAAGCAAAGTTAATGCTGAAAGCTCATGCTACAAGCTGTTGGAAGTCAGATGAATATTCTGGAAAAAAACATCTGCTCACTATCTCAGCCCCCCTTTGCAAGCACCCTTCCTGGGAGGGAATCAGTTGTGGCAGCTCCTGAAAAAAGCATGGCTGTTCCTGCCTGCATGCAGGACACCAGGAGGAAAGCAAAGGCAGCACGTGCCCCAGGGCTACCAGCAGCACACCCCATCCAGTACTCTACACAATATGGGAGACCCTTCCAGAGGACCTCCAAGGCTAGGCATAAATACTGGGACCATCCTAACTAAGCTCAGAGCAGCAGCAGATGCCCCTGGGAGCAGACTAGGCTCTTTCCCTGGCCTACCAAGCACATCAGCTGAGTACCATCCTCTGCTGAGAGCATGGCAGGGGACTGCAAGACCCCATACCCTGTAGAAGGGCACGTGAACACCCAGCATGCTCCTCCTCAGCGAGGAGCCACCGCCCTCACGCCAGACCAGGCACCAGCATCGGCTGCTGTTGGACTTCAGTCTGACCCTCTGGCCAGCACCCTGAGGCCCATTAGGAAGCACTGGGGATGACAAGGGGAACTCATTAGCACCAAGAGGGAGAAGCAGAAGGCATGAAATCGGGTGACATCTAACAGGGAGGCTTTGTGCATTCCAATTTGAACGGGTGGCTGACACCAGACCTGCCTTCTCCGCAATTAGACCTGTAATGTGAGAGCTGGTAAACAGCCTGGCTGTCAGCTATGCCCTTTGGCCAGGGAAGGAGCCTTCTCCAACATCAGCTCTGCTTGGCTGAAAATAATTCTAGCTTATTATGATGGCTCTTCCCTGCTCTAAAAAGCTGTGACCAAAGCCTCAGTCAGACTTTAGTTACTGGAGAAACATCAGCCCCTCAAGTAAGCTGCTCTGGTGCAGGGCAGCCTGCCCAAAACACATGGGTCAGAGATCCCATGCTGGTTCCTTTGTCAGGTGGAATGGGAGCAGACCAAGGAGAGTTACAGTCAAAGAGAAGCACCTGATCTTAGGCTGTACCCAGGTAGTGCAAAAGAAGAGGATCTGCTACAAGCCCAGAGCCCACAGCTCTCACCCTTCAGAGCTTCTGCAGGGAGCCCAGTGCCAGCAGGCTGTCTCCCTCGCTGCACTGCATAAACACATTAACATGGGGTACCCTGCAGAGGTGTTGTGTCCATGTCATTATGGGGTGACAAGACGAGCCTCAGACACATGGCTCTGATCCCAGAGCAGGAGCGTGCTGCCTCCTGCTCTTGGGGGCTCCATGGGGAGACAGCTGCCCTCCAAGGGCCAGTCTGCTTGAGCACACAGAGCTGACAGCAGGTACAGCCCTGAGCGAGGTCTGCATCGCAGCTGGGGAAACAGAAAGCTGCAAAATACACTCCTGCTCTGCTCTCGTAGCGTGCCCACAGCCACGGCATGGCGGGGGCAGCGGTGGCCACGGCCCCTTGGCAACCACCAGCCTCCTTCCAGCAGGACCCCCGGGATGTCTCCCGCTGCAGTCTCTCGCTGTCCTTTCTACTTGAACGCACTCGCACCGCCAGTGCTCCAGGCCTGCAACAGCACAGCCATTACCCTGGCTCTGCCAAGCGAAGGGAACGTCATCCCTGCCTCCTCTGCCTGCAGCAGCTGCCCCCCCGGCCCCAGTGGGGCAGGCTGAGCAGCCAGCACCCCGGGAAGGCGGCAGCCTGCCGAGGAAAGCAAATGGATGCGAAATAAAGCTGGGTGTGTGCCGCCAGGCATGCTGCTCCTGTTCAAGGACCCACATTTTGCCAGCAGTCCAAAAGAAAAGGGTTTTTCTCTGCTCTCCTATTAAAGATGCTGCCACTCTGAAGCCCCTCTTTGAGCCCAGCTTGCCCACACCAAGTTCTCGGCTGTCCAGAAGAGGCTGCAGCCCTAACACAGCCCAGCAGCTTTGGCATCACTCCCACTGCTTCACTGCCATCAGCCCTCTGCAGGGAATGGGGTGGTCCCCAGCAGGGACAGGGGCTGTGGGACAGGCGTGTGCTCCCAGCGAGAGTGGGTAGGAGCCTGAAAAAGCAAAGGTGAGCAGGAAGAGAGAGAAACCCTAGAGACCCAAAGCCCAGGATGAGTTACAAGGGTGAGCCAAACACCCCTGTCCACTATCCCTTGTTTCTACCCAACACATCCATGATGGAGTACACATGAAATTTGAGAGAGGAATTTCTGCTGGAACCCAGGCACCAATCCCATCCATCACAGCTGAGATGAGGCTCCAACAATGGCCCTACTGGAGCTCAGACCAACACTGGACAACAAGATGCTGCCCTCTCATCCCATCACCACCACATCACAGGAAGGAGCCATGTGTTCAGCCAAGGTTGGCTCTGTCTGGAATCTGCTTCTGCAAGAACATTTGCTTAAACATATAACAAGGTGACTCCCTGCTTCCCTCAGTTCTGGAGAAATCTCTCCTTGCAAGGCCCCCAGCTTAGCCCCAGTGTGGCTGCCACATCTCACGCATGCAGGCTGCCTCTAAGGACTAAGTGATCAATCCACTACCAGTCAGAGGATGCCATTCCCTCACCCTCGAGTATTTGTAATTCTCTTGATCATGTTTCTGAAGACAGGCAATAGCCTTCCAAAGAAACCAGATGCACTTGATTTCTCCTCCCCATCCTCCTGGGCAGAAGGCAGCCCCAGCAGCTGCCACATCCCCGAGGCTCAGCATCTCTGAGGAGCAGTGATCAAAGCCATCCCTCTCCCATTGCGGTAGGCTCCGGATGTCAGCTCCATGACACCCCGCCTACCCATCTTGCCAGAGAGACTCTGTGCATTCATCAGGCATCTCCAGAGAGGCACACGGCAATCTGGAAGGCCCAGAGATGCCAGACCACTAATGTGCTAGGGAAAAGACGTCAGCGAATATTACAAACACCCCAGAGGATCAGAGGCAGGACAAGGGAGGAAAGACCTGGAAGGAATTAGATAAAAAAAGAGGCCGAGAGCCTGCGCTTGGGAAATTCAGGGAGGAATGGCACTGCCTTTTTTCTTGTTTCAAAAAGGGTGATTCTGCTGAAGCAGATTCAACTGCACTAAGAACACGTGAAGAGGGTCTCGCATTCTTCCTCTCCTGCCCAATGCTGCAGTATTAAGTGCTGAGGGAAATCAAGATTGCAGGGCACAAGTCCTGTTTGTGCACTGCTCCTCTGAGATGGACAGAGCAGCCTGGATTAAACATCTGCAATCCATCTTCATCATCACCCCAGCACCAGGCTGTCAGTCACACCAGGGACAGCTCCTGGGCACACAAAAGCACATGCAGGTCACAAACCAGATTGCACCATTTAGGCAATGAAAGGTTGAGCGTTCTCACAGCCTGAAGCCCTTGGCTTTCCCAGCTTTCCTTTCCCTCCAACCCCTTCAAACACAGCAACAGAGCCCCACTCAGCAGCAGATGCAGGGGAAGCAGAGCCAGTCCAGAGCTGCTGGACTCCCAGCACAGTGTGGCCATGCCAGCCGGCTCTAGCTGTGCTGAAGCCAGAGCAGCATCTAGGTCAGGCTCAGAAGAAAACAAAAAGCAGACAAGTAGCCCTCAGCTAAGACTGGGGATGCTGACACAGTAACCCTATCAAAACAGCTCAGCCCCTGTGCAGCCCCACTCTTTTCCTGCGCCACAGGAGAGCACCTATGGAAAAACAGAGCAAAAAACACAGGGAGCAACTTTCAGATGGGTCCTGAAGTGCAGCACCTGTACCTGGCACCTGTCCACAGGCTTTTAGACCTGTCAGCTGGCCCTGCCTCCAGCACCTGCACCCTCCTGCCTCCCTGAAACCACTGTTCACAGCTGGAGGTGTCTCCCTCTGGCACTGGTTATGCATAAACACAACAATGATCCTCTTCAGCTACACAGGCACCCCAGAGCCCTGCAAAACCCCACTGCATAATAAACAACAGTAGGGGTACAAAAGGATTTTCCAGGGACAGAATCTTCTCCAAGAAAACCATCAGAAGAGTGTGACAGGCACAGTCTCGCCAGACTGCCCTAGCTACAACTGCCACACATGATGACTTCCACTGCAGGGGACCTGGAAAGGCTTCAGCCCTCTGATTTACGAGACAACCAGCTCCTCACGCTGTTCCTAACCCCAGCACTTAGCACTGACTGACTCAGAGGGGAGTCAAACCCCAATTTAAATCAGTATGCAGTATTATTAATAGAGCCATGCACAAAACCTGGCAGGTGGAAGAACCCAGGCCAGTAGGAACATCACTCATCTGCCAGCATCACCACTGATAAAGCGGCTCTACCCACCTGCCTCCCACCAACCCTGTTCCCAACAAAGCCCATCTTTCCTCCACTTTGAACCCCACAGACCTTCCTGGAAAAGACTGACACAGGAAGGCTCTAAGCTGCTGAACCTCTGTGGTTTTTTCTGATCCTACCCCATGCTTCTTCTCCTGTTCAGGGACTGTGCTGCTGCCCCCCACCAGCAGCTCAGAGCCCCACTGCAGTCCACAGCTGCACCTTCAGAGGACACTACTGAGATGGCAAAGCCTGCAGAGATCAGGAGAGGCAGAGACAGGCTGGGGGAGGGGAGATGAAGCATCCTTGAGGGCATCTCTGCCTCCTCCCAGGCATTGGGAGACTAAATCCCGAGCAGCTTGGCAAGGATGAGCTGCCTCTCGGCACAGCCGCACCTCACCCAGCCTGCGCCGGGTGCCCCCACCCTGGCACTGCCCACCCTTCCCGGGCAAGTGTGCGCCTCATTGTTGGTGCAAACAAAGGAGCGGTTTGTGTCTGATGAAAAGAAAGGGAGTCAGAGGCAAAATCATCCAGCAGCCCTGGATGTATGCAGATTAAGCTGCAGAAGGTTGCATGAACGTAGCATTTTCCAGACATCAGTTAATCCCCCGGCTGTGCTCTGTCTCCGTCTCCCTGGAAGAGGTGGGCTGTGTCTCACCTGCAGCCACAAAGGCAACCAGCACTCAGTGACAAACCTGACATCCCTGACCTGACACCTCCTGTGAGGCCAGGCAGCCTACTGGGGAGGGATGAGTGTGAAAAGCTTTCAGAAATTTTTAGTGGTGGGCTTTGCAGGGCTGCAGTAACCATTGGACATGATGATCTGAGAGGTCTTTCCCAACCGAAATGATTCCATGCTTCTATGTGCCCACCAGCACGCCCATGAGTATTGCTTTGGCAAGGATCTCAGTCTATTCTTATAGAGGAAAAATGAGGACACTGGGATTCCCACTAACTGTCTGAGGACCAAGCTATGGATGTCTGCTGGATGTCTGGCTACAGGGTAAGTGGAAGAGAGATGCACTTGCCGTTTGCCCTTCAGGGATGCCTTGTCTGCTGCCCTGCCCCCATCACCTCCAAGGTGACTAAGGGAAGCTCTTTGCCCAGCTGCCCTCCCGGGTGTGCTCACTGAGGTGCCCTGTTTAGTCTCTGTAATGAACCCCAGGTCACACATCAGCTGCTCAGAGGTCATCTCAGCAGCAGAGTGATGCCAGCAGGCCTTGGTTTGCCGTGGCCATTCCCTGGATCCCAGATTTCAGCGATCAGCCTCACTCCTGTTGCCCTGCAGATACTTCCAAGGACCTTGAGTTCAGCAGCAGCAAAGGGGTTGGATTCCTGGTTTAGAAAGGTATCAATGGGCCATCCACGCGTTGAAGGCTTTTTCCAACCGTAATACCCAATAATTCCCAGCACCTGGCAAAAGTTCCTTCCTTCCCTGCCTAATGGAGACACTGATAATGGGCTTCACATTGACGGAGCTGGTTCAGTAGCCAGGACCAGACCCGAGGGCTCTCCCTGCCCATCGCTGCAGCTGGCGACCTAGAGGACGCCAGTCAGAAACACACACAACCCCTCCCTTCTGCTCCCATTCCTGCCACATCATTTTCCCTCCCGGGCTGCCCCGGCGGCTCCAGCCCCACGTCCCGGACCCAGCAGCGGCAGGACGGGCAGGCACGGGGGACGCCGCCCG
>WBNO01016929.1:37592-214208 GCA_013400575.1 Peucedramus taeniatus | reverse complement strand
CGGTCGCCGGCTGTGCCACGGCTGCACGCCCAGGTCGCCCCGACCCCGGGCCACCCGCGTGGCTTTAACCTCCTTCCCGCCGCCCGGCACCCTGGCCCCGCGGTCCCGCGGAAGGGTCCGATGGCCGCTCCTGCAGCCACCTGCGGAGCCGCCGCCTCGCCTGCTCTCATCTCCTCGGATTATCCAGCGCGGGGGTGACAACTCCCGCGTCCTCCTGCGACATCACCTGCCAGGGAGTGTGCGGGCAAAGGCGGCGCCCACTAAGCCGTCTCTGCCACGGCGGGCAGGGACAGCGGAGGTGGCACGCGGCCCGGAGCTGCTGCTTCACCTGCCCTGGTGCGGCACCGTGTGGCCCCGGCTCCCCCCCTTCACCCCCACTCCTGTCCTGGCACAAGCATCTTGACCTAGTCTGTGGCTATGGGTGGCTCCCTGACTGCTAGTGGCACTGCGTGGGAGCACGGGCTCTGCCCTGGGACTGCTGCTCCACGGGCTGGGGCTGCTCCCACCTGAGATGTCCTCATGGGCATCGGAGGCAGTGCCCACAGGTGCCTTGGCCCAGCAGAGTTTTGGAGGCCCTGGTGCATCCCTGTGGTAGAGAAACAGCTGGAAGCAAGTGACAGGGAACAGGATCCTCTGCTTTGCAGGGCTACAGACTAATGCAGCTGCCTGCTTGGAAAATTTCAATGTGAGTGGCATGTCCTGTTCCAGCTTGCCTGGCTGTCCCCTTGGAGCTGGGCCTGGCCACAGCCTTGTCCATACTAGGGAAGCTGCCCAGGAAGAGAGGGCTGGCAATGAAGGGAAGGGCTGCCTCCCCCACTGATACCCCTCAGGGCTTGGAGACAGCCTCGGGTGCTGGCTCAGCAGAGGGGTTACCCCATCCCCTCACACATTCCCTAGGTTGGGCAGGTCTTCATGTCCCCAGGACACAGCCAGGAAGTTCTGAGGATGTGATGCTGGTCGTATGCAGGGGGCTATGTGGGACATGGCACAGGGTATCCAGGGCACCCACACAGGTGAGCCCACAGTGTCCCCAGTCATGTGGGAGGGGTGGTTGTGCAAAGCCTGGCCTCTGTTCTCTTCCAAGTGTGCCCGCTTTGAGGTTGCTATCCCAGACACCTGGAGGTACTGACTTCCTCCTCTGCCCTTTCTCCTTGTCCTGGAAGACATAAGCCTGCAGCTGCTGTCAGCCTCACTAATGTCCTACCAGCAGCACCTGGTCCCTGTCCTCCCACAACCACAGTGGCGGTGGCAGGGGATGGTATGTCCCAGCTGTGTGCCTCAATCCTAGCACTGCTCTCCCCTCTTGGGCTCCCATGAGTACTGGCTCTGCCCTGAGGTGTGCTGGGCATAGCTCAGGCTGCACAGGGTACTCGGGTGCAGGGCAGGGTTCCAGCCCCACAGGTCTCCAGACAGAGGGGTGACCTGCTCCCTGACTGCTGCTGGCACTGCCTGGCTTGGTACCTCCCAGGGCACTGCCCGTATCAGCCCGTGCTCCTGCACCCCTGGGGCTGGGGTGCCCCCAGATGCCTTGTCTGGTCTGGAATAAGCTCTGCTGAGCCGAGCCAGGACCTGCTGTGACATCTGTCCCTATAGGTGCCACCCTTGCATGTGGCAGGACGGGGGTGATGCAGACCTGCCAGATGGCAGAACTGAGCACGTCGTGACTGCTGTCCGAGGCCGTGGCTGGGTGTGACAAAGCATACGTGGGAGAGCTGTGACGCAGGCTGCGGCCCGTCTCAGCAGTGACGTGGCTCTTTCAGGGATATCTCCAAACGAGTCTCCTTGTCTCAGCTGACCTGAACGTCCTTGAGTGCCCTGGTCCCAGGCTCTGTGCTCTTTTCTTCCTCAGCCCTCCCAAGGCCAGGACAGGGCATGGGCCGTCCTTGGGGCTGGCTCAGCCTGATGGCAGTGGTGGCCCTGCTCTTTAAATGCTAGGAAAAGAGGAGGGATGGGAGGAGGATTCGAGCTGCTCTAGCATCTCCTTGAAACCTGCAACCATGCATCAGGGAGGGCTGGGCAGTTGCTTCTCTGGTGCCCCATTGGTGCTAGTAACATTCCCCCCCCCCCCTTGTTTAGAAGCTGGCAGGTCTGGCAGACCAGTCACTCACCTGGAAGTAGCCTTCGTGTGCCTACAAGCGATGGAACTGTCTCCAACATATCCTGTGGTTCTGGGAGCCTGGTGGCATCACTAGGGCTTGCCTAAGGGGTTACACTCTTCCATCTGGGACTTGGCAGGTATGAGAGCTGGACACAGCCTCGGTCCCTGGCTTCCTAAACCATTTCCTTTTCCAGGACACTGTGGTGAGAAGGTCACTTGGCTGGACACCTGCCTTTGTCAGGGCTGCACCCAGCCCGATTGCTGCTGTGACCCTTGGTGGGAAGTCATCCTGCTGGCAGGGAGTCCCCAGGAGAGCAGATATAGTCACAAGCAGCTTGTCACAGGCAGGACAAGCTCTGATGCCTGTGCCTTCCAACATTAAATGAACCCAACCCGCAATCCCCTCTCCCACTCCTCAAAGTCACCTGAAAGGAGGAGCACAGCTCTCTCCTCTCCCAGCACCAGGCCAGTGGCATTGGCCAGCTGCAACTCCTGGCAGCTGGATTACTGTTCCAGAAGAGTCAGCAGTGAAAACAGACAGGGGACAGCCCAGCCAGGGGAATCCCTCTGCCTCCCATAAAAAAGGCCCAAGGCAGCAGAAGAAAGAGGCCAGCCAAGCTTGTTTGATAGCTTTATTGCTTCTGTGATATGACTGAATTGATGTGACATAAGCCGGCTTGGAGGAGCCTGCAAGACTCTTACCCTCCCTGCCTAGAGGGAAAATTAAAAAAAAATGCAGAAACTAAAACTAATTTTAAAAACTCATTGAGTTCTTGCATCTTGGCTTGGTACAGTACCGGCGAATGCACTGGCCTTTTGGAGACCCTGTGCAGGCTGTGCAAGGAGCCAGAGCCCAGAGGGGCTGGGCAGTGGCCCCAAAGGGGGTCCTGCACTGAAGGACACGTCTCTAATACTGCGAGTGGCACGCTCATACTGAGAGCACACACTGTGCTGGTGCCCATGGAGCTCGGCGTGGTGACTGCCTCCCTGCCAAACACTCTGGAAGCCCTTGCCCATGTCCAGTTCTGCCCGTACCCAATCCAATCGTGCCCCTTTGACACAGACAGCCCTGTCCTGACACCTTTCCCCACTCCCAGCAGTGCTCACACTGAGAGGTAGCACAGCATGGCCAGGCAGGGCTTCTCCACTTCTCTCTCCAAGGAAGGAGACACTGAGAGCCCAGAGATGCTGGGATGAGGAATGCTGGGCTGGATCCCACTGCTGCCTCATGCTACCTGGCCATGGTGCTTACCTTTGGCACATGTGAGCTTGAGGCCACAGCATGGCCAGGCCCAACAGGGTGAGCTGGTGGTGGGGGCCTAATGCCAGTATGGTGGGCACTGACACAAATGCACAAGCAGCTCATGGTATGGTCAGCACAGCAGCAGCAGCTCCCTGGCACCTCCTGTCCTCCAGAGCAGCACATGCAGTTTGCCCTGCAGTTCCCCAGACCTGCTCTCTGCACTAGTTGGAGCAAAACCCATTGTGGTCACTGTCCCCTGATCTCCCTGTGTTTCCCTGGGCTGTCTCTAGGCAGGTTCCCTGCCACCCCAGTGGCCTTTCTGAACCACAGCGCATCAGAGGCACCAGGCAACCCCGCTCTATATTTAGGCTGTGGAGAATTCCCCTGGGCTCTCCCTTCCGATCTGACAAGGTGAGTCACTGCGAGGGAGAGGCCAAGACTCACATCCGTCCCACTGACCCTGCTCTGACCCGCTCCGGGCTGCCGCGACTGCGGCGCTTCAAGGGCGGGAGGTGGCTGCAGGTGCACGTGGGGAGGCAGCCAAAAGAACAGCACCCAGGAGCAAAACCCAGTGCTGTGCACTGCTCCTGGAGCTGGAGCCCCATTGCCTGGCCATGGGCTGCTCTGTGGTATCAGTGAGCTAGAGGAGAGTCTTGGTCCCTAAATGCTCTTTCCTTCTACATGCAGGTGGTCCTGACCCACCACAGTCATTCTGGGCCATGCACTCATCTATTCAACTTGGACTCTTCTGCCTGGAGACCCCTGTCAAGGTGGAGAGAAGGGCTTGGAGTCACCTCCCTGGTCTGTAGGGGTCAACTTCCCATCAGGACCTGTTCATGACTGTGGTGGAGAGCTGGTATGACAGAGAAGGCTGAGCAGTGGCCATGCTGTGTCCTCGGATCTGGAGCCAGTGAGTTGGGAGATAAAAGTGCCCTGGAGCTTTGTAGTGTTCAATAAACCAACTGAACAATCCTCTGTGGGGGTCCCAGCAGAGACACCAAAGGCTCTTCTCTCCTCCTTCTGGATGCAGCTGCCCACTCTGCCATCTCAGCTCATTGCAGCACATGGATACAGCCCTAGGGCTCTCATGGCAGCTGGTTAAAGCACCAAGACAGAGAGAGAGTGGGTGTCAACCCTTCCCCAGCCACAACCTCAGCGAGACCCAGACCAAGCATTCCCACTGCCAGCATGACTGGGACTCAACAGAAGATGGTCCCAAGTCCAGGCTGACACACAGGAACTGCATAGGGAGGGTTGCCTGGTTAGAGCCATGGAAATCCAGTCCCATGGAGTCCTCGAGAAGGAAAAACAAACTGGGAGACACTTAAAAGGAGTATCTGCCACAGCATATGCTCAAAAACCTGCTGGAAACCTCACAGAGCATCATGAAAGGAGGCATGTCCCTGGGGGAACTGGGACTGCCTGGCTGGGAGGCCAGAGCAGTGGGAATGTGACATGGGAAGGGTAAAGGGAAGGAGAGCCTCCCAGCATGCCTTCTGCAGCCCAGAGGCAGCAGGATCTTTGAGCTGTTCCCAGATGACAACAGCCACAAGAAGAAGCTGGGCAGGACTTGCCCCTGAGCAAGCTCCTTGGCTACAGGCACAGCAGGCAGGAGAGGCTCCTGAGGGAGGCATCCCACACTGGTCTGTAAGCAGCACTCAGTGCCATGTCCTGGGAGCTGCCTCTGCCTGCAGCCTGGTCTCAAACCATTCTGTAGAGTTTGATCATCTGCCCCACGCCTGGGTCACTGCCTGCCCCTCCTGCACACTCCCTTGAGGGTCTCAGGTCCAAAGCCACAGTCCCTGCAAGTCAGCAGCTGCAGAGTTGGTCTAGGGGAGCCATGTGAGCCCTGCTCTGAGCATTCCTTGCCCAAGCCAGGGTCATGCTCCCTTCAGTCCAGAGCAAGGCAGACTGCAATCCTTGGGCTATGTCAGACACAGTGCCAGGACCATGAGCCCAACCCACACCCCTCTGGGATCCCTCTCCCCTGACCCCAGCACCGGCTGGCTGTGTGCCAGTGCCTTGACACCCAGGTACTGGGACAGTGCCTGTGGGTGCACTCCAGCCTGCTCCAGGAAAGGAGAGCACAGGAGCCACTTTCCACATGGAACTGCTCATTCCCTTGGCAACCTCCCTTCTGCCCACGCTCTTCAGGTGGATGAGACCACCCTGCTGCCCTCGCACTTGGCCACGTTGATCAGTTTATTCCAGCTCCTCTGAAATACGTATACAAATCAAATGTGCAAATAGTGCATCTTGGGACCAAGAGGGCAAAGGAAGGACGTGCTCCTGAGAGCAGGAGCAGCAGCAGTGCTAGAGCAGCACAGGAGGAGCTTGGAAATGGAGTGAGCAGGGGCCGAGCAGAGGGTGAGAGTTCCCATCAGGTTCCATCATCATTGAGGTCACACGTCGCTTAAATAGGGAACATGATTGAGTCTGGAACATAAAACAAACATCTTCAGCAGTCTGCTCTCAAACTGTAAAGCTTGAGATCTCTGCTCAAGATCTGACCTCCTTCCAAAGAATAAATTACTCCCCTCCCACACAAAACCAAAGCAAGATGCTGTCCAGAAACAGTGACACAAGTCTGCACGGACTCTTCAGGGGCCCTGCACAGCAGGCACAAACCAAGAGGCCTGAAAGCCTTGAGCACAACGGGGCAGGCTCCTCTGCATCGTGACAGGCAGGAAGGTGGGGAGGGTCTGCTGTAGGCGGAGAAAGCCACTGGCTCCCTGCTCCACCTCGGGGTCAGGGCAGAGGCAGAGCAAATGGCTATGGAAAACACAGCCAAGTCAGTGGCTGCTGTTGCTGCCTCTGTGGAGGATGCGAGGAAAAATGCAGAAAAACAAACCCATGCTCGTCTCCATCCAGAAGCTCCAAGTGGAGAATGAGAGGAAGCCATTATTCTCCCTTTGAATCGTAGCAGCACCAATGACATTGAAGTTTTGGGTGGATTTGTTTTCCTGGGGAAAGGCCAGAGGCTGGTGACAGTGCAGATGGAACATGAAGAGGCCAGGTTTTTCGCAGGGCTGTGCGCAAGCAGACTTTGCCTTATACCTTGGTATTTTCTAGTATGGTTCCAGCAGAGTCTTTTAAAAAATAATACTTTGTACATTCAGGCTTTGCTGCCTTGGGGCAGCATCACCTCCCATTTGGCACTAATAATTTTATTCACAAACCTTTCTTCTCTCTCCTGAGTCTTTCCTGTCTCATTCAGGATGCAGAAGATCTGTCTGTGATGCAGAGTTCAAGAATTGTCCACTCAGCCCCTTGCCCACCTCCTGCCAGCTCTAGGCCTGGAGGTGGGAGATGTAACCCTCGTGCAGACTGGCAATGCAAGAGGGTTTTCCCAGAGCACCTGGGCATCTCTGTGTGTCTTCAGTGAGGTGGGATTCTTGCAGAGGGCTGCCAGTGCCTGCTCCCAGAGCTGCAGTGTGTCTTCATCTCCTCCCTTGGACGCAGTGGCTGCAGCCACTCAAATCCCACTGGTTAGGTCAGTGATGACTCGGGCTTTCACCAGCTTTCTCAGAAATTCCTTCTCCCGCTGGATGTTGTGCGTCCAGGACTGGAAGAAAATGAGAGAGACAGGTCAGCAACTACCTTGGCCAAGCATGTTCCTGTCCCTCATGCTTGGGAGACTGTCAAGGACACAGATTCTGCTGTACATCAGAAGAGCCCTTGCATACCAAGGACCTTCTTTTATGTAAAGCTGACACAGTCAGCAGGGTCAGACCCGTGTACTTGAGGTAGAAACTTTCCCCATGGGTTGGGGGAAGTTTTTTGGCATGGTGAGCTCTGGACAATCCAGGTCCCTTGGGCAGATGTGCCCTCCCAAACTACTGCACACAGGAGTCCAACAGCACAGCACTGGTGATGGTCTATGCCAGGGAGCAGAGCTGGCAGAGGACACAATGGCAGGACATGTACCCACCACACACAGCACCCTGCCAGGCCATGGCAGTGCATGCAGCTGAAAAACCCCAGGACCATCCCTGTCAAAGCTGGCTCTTGCTTCTGCTAGCTCTATCAAGAGGGAATCACATGCTAAAGGTTACACTAATACAATGTGAAGGGTGCAACGGCCACATCTCACAGCAGGCACTTCAGAGCAGTGATTGCTATAGCTGGTGTCAGCCCACCCAGATGTGTTCCCTGCAGCAGGCTTGAGCTGGGATCACAGCATCTGCCATCACTCGCCTGTGCTGGGACTATTGAAGCACTTAATGAAAGCAGGAAATGCTTTGTCACACCATGGAGCCCAAGGCAGAACAGGGAAAAGCAACTTTCCCCAAAATCTCCCAACAGGACAAGAACCACAGTACATGATTTTGGCACAGTGCTCTGGTCAGCAGGTAATCTGAGCTCTAAATACAATCTGGACCACGACAAAATCACTCTACAGGAGCCTCTGTGAAATGGCCTCAAACCAACAAAGCATCAGCTCCATGAGCCCACTGAGGGCACTCTGTCATAGGTATTGAAATCCAGTTTACCCACTGCCAAACCATGGGCACCTGCCTGCATGGCACTGGTTGTATACATCATGCACAGTGTGCAAGTGGCTCTTGTGTCATCCTGCTCTGTCCTGTCTGGGACAAGCAGCTCTCAGCCATGACTGCTGTGTGGCACTGACAGCCCCAGGCATGACGTGCACACAGCAGGCTGACAAGAGGTTCAAGGCACTGAAGGTCCTTCTCTAGATCTCCAGCACATTTTGGAAATACCTTTCTTGCTGCTACTGGACATTTACAAGCCACTTCCCTCCCCTCAGTGCACAGAAATGACAACAGTTAAAGCTGCTAAAGAAACTTCAGGCAGGTATTGCCCTGTAACCTGTGTTCCAAAGAAGTTTTTGATTTCCTCTGCTTCCAGTGACACTGTTACCTGAACACTGGAAAGGCTACACCAGTACTGGGAACAGGACCACATATGGAGAACTGTGTTGGTGCTCTTTGGGACTCTGGAAATGCATAAGGCCCTATCTCTAAACTGAAAAGATGCTGCCCTGAAACAATTCAGTGCTTGGCTTCAGCTAATGTAAAAACAGAAACTGACAAGTGGCACTGGGAATAAGGGTTACAAAGGCTTGTACAAGGAAAAAAGCATCAGTGGAAACGGTGGTGGCACAGAGCGAGCTGGGAGAGCAGGGCTGAGCGTGCTTTGGAGCCAGAGAGCCAGAATCCCCCAATGTGCTGGAAACAGTTCCACATGTGGCATGTCAGCTGGGGGCCCTGGGCCTGGCCCCTGCCATGCAGCAGTGTCACTTCTGCCAGCACAGCCCCTTGCTAGGAAGGCTCAGCCCTGGCAGAGGCAGCTGAGTGTGTGGGTGAGCTCCTGCCCACAGGCAGGCAGCACTGCCTGCTGGCAGAGGCCACGCTGGGACACCAAGCCTCAGTGCATTCACTCGCATCTGGCTGGGCTTGTTGTTGAAACCTGCCTGGAGCACCAGGAGCCTGATACCTCACAGCACAGTCTGAGCCCTCCTCCACGCCTTTCAGCCTCATCACACAGTATGAGAAACCAACTGGCTTCGGCCAGGACAGCCTTTCGTGTTTGTGGTTTTTGTACAGATGGATTGGGGAGGCAGCCACTTGTAGGCAAACTCAAACCATCTAAAATGCTACCTCAGGCCATGTGCAAGTGCCTTATCTGATGGCAGGAGGAAATCTGCTTTGTGAAAAGTACAAGTGGAGCAGGAATTCAAGTTCAGGAGGTAGGCAACAAAACTTTGGGTGATACAATTGCAGTCTCTCACATTACAGCTGGGTCTGGCTCCAGCACTCACCACAAAGCTGTTGGCAAGACCTACCAACCTGTGGTTGTTCAGCACCCAGGCTGCTCTATACCCCAGGCACTGCCACTAACTCCTTTTTACAAGCAGTCACAAAAAAGGCAATTCAGCCTCTCACCTGATCCATGGATCTTAGTGATGTCCACATCAGAACTCTCTAATGTTTTGTGGCTAATGTAAGCCCACAGAGGAAGAGATTCCCTTGTGAGAACACACTTTCATCCCTCCCAAAGAGCACTACCAGGGCTCAGTGCAGTGCTGCTCCCCCATCGCCCGACAGCAGCAGGGGCAGGAGGGATGAGGCATGTCTGCAACACCAGCTCGGGTTACTGATTACAGGAGAGGGACTCACTCATCCCACTGACAGACCGAGCTGGTCAGATGAAGGAAGCTGCATTCCAGCACCAGCAGCGGCAGTGGGGACAAGAGCCAGAGCAGTTTTCTCAAAACTGACAGGAAAGCAGGCACCTCAGTCCCATTGCTCCAACAGGAAAAGGCAACAAAATACACCCTAAACCCTGGAAGACTTCAGGGTGAATACACCTCAAATAGCACCCTGGGTATACACCTTAAATAGCACACAGCACCAGCAGAAAACTCCAGCTCTTTTCTTGTCAATCTGCACCTCAAAGACAGTGGTGGAACAGTTTGGAGCATTCACTGTCACCTCCACATTCCTGTCCCTGCACATCACCACCACTGCTGCAACCTGGCAGACTGGCTCTGCCCTCTCTCTCCTCTGCTGCTCGCATCCAATGCAGCTTCCACTTGTGGAATCAAACAGGTTGTTTGCCTGAGCCCATGGTTGGAGTAATGAACTTTGACACTTCCAACAGGAACATCCCAGGAGGCTCCAGACCCCTTCTTGTTCTACAGGGATTAGGCTAG
Organism: Peucedramus taeniatus; assembly: GCA_013400575.1. Classification (NCBI taxonomy): domain Eukaryota; kingdom Metazoa; phylum Chordata; class Aves; order Passeriformes; family Fringillidae; genus Peucedramus; species Peucedramus taeniatus. The sequence continues at coordinate 204,188 of WBNO01016929.1, read as the reverse complement.
GTTTCCTGTGCTTTGGGTCTGTCTCTGAGTAGTGGACATTTGCTTTTTCCAGTGGAGAGTGAAGCAGAGGGAGCAGAGTTACTCAGCCAGCAGTGTTAGGGCTGTTCATCCCAGGGAGGTGGCAGTGGCTCTGAGTGCTTGGTCACAGTTATTAGATGAAAATTTATCATCAGTTAAAGCCACCTTTCAGGGTTATGCAAATGCAGCAGCCCCAAACCACCTATCCTTTTCATCTTGACAATTCCACAAAGAAGCACAAAACATCATCTGTCACTTCAAGAAAAGCCAAGTAGAATATTTTAAGCCTAAGCAAATGTTTCACAGGCAAACCCAGGAGGAAGGTAAGCTCCTCGTCTGTAATCAATTACAGTCGGGGAATGCCTCAGCTTCAGACCACATTAGTCTTATCAAGCATGCTGCAATTAAAATACAGGAATGCTAAATTAGAGAGAGTGAAGTCAATGAGGAATGCATTCAAGAAAACCAGCAACTTGTAGAGAAGGAGTTTTCTCAGTTCTGTTACATCCTCTGTATTTCTGCACGTCAGCAGCACTTCTCCACAAAAACCTGCACAGAAACCAGAGCAGAGCAAGAAGTGCTACTTCACTGGCAACAGTTGGTTTCCAGTCTCCACCAGTGCTAATTTATCTTTGTCTTTAACCTTCACTGCCTTGTCTCTAGAGCTGCTTAATTTTCATCATCAGACTGCCCCACTCTGCTTGAAACCGCTTGGGATCCACATGTACTGAAACAAAAGGGATGGCTGGGCACCCTCATCTTCTTGTCTTTAGGGGATTTACTCACAGCTCCTTCATGTCCAGTCATTCTTACATCAACTTTAAATTTCAAACAGCTGTTTTTGTTCCTGCTTACTCTTAATACATTCACAGAGAGAGAAACTCTTTTCAGTCTTCATTTTACCAAGTTAAACAAGCAACGCCTTTCTTCTACCAAAACAAGCTGTTCATTTACACCATGAAAACTGGGAAATCTCACAGAATTATAGTAATTCCCTCAGCCCCTATTTACTCCAGATTTACTTCTCATGAGCTAGGAAAAAAGGCTCACCAGTGCCTTATGCAGAGGTAATTCTCTCACTCAACAAGAAGTCCTTTCCTCTAGTCTTTCCAGAACTGTATTTGTCTTTTTTTCCCCCAGTAATAGTCGGGCAGCCTGAATTATTCTGTGATTTATTTGTACCTATCTAAGCACTTTTCTCCTCTGCCATTGCCAAATAATGCTATCCCAGATTAGAGTCAAAATGTCTGTTATTGCCACAAATAGCATGACCTTCCATTCATAGTCTTAGGTTTCATGCCACCCAATTCACTCCTGTTCTCAAGGTACTCATGGCCTTCCTGGATGATATTTTGATCCTCCCTTGTATTGACCACACCTGGTTTTGTCTCATCACAAATTCCACTTGCACACCATTGCCTTCTGTGCCAAAAATCATTAAAGCAAACATTAAACATGACCTCCTGCAGAGGAACTCCCAGCTGTCCATTCAGTGCTGCTTTTTGTGTTCTCTCTTAGAGAGACTATTCATGTACAGGTGTTGCACCAAACCCTGGCTTCTGAAGCTGAGCTAATAATATCTCACAAGGCACAGGACTGCACGCTTAACTGAGCTTCTGACAGGCGGGACTGCTACACTTCCTCTGTCCCAAGAATGATTTTCTTTTTACTCAAATAAAGATATTAAAATTAGTCTTTGTAACCTGCCTTTGGTAAATCCATGCTGTGTTTGCTTTCAGGATTTAATTATTCTTTCATTTAAACTCTGCTCTGAAGTTCTGAATAGTACCTCTGAGTTTAAGAGTTCTGAATTTGACAGGATTATTTCCCTTGACTTGCTCCCATACCCATCCCCCCCCACCCCAAAAAAAAAAAAAAAAAAAAAGGTATTATATCCACTACAAGTTAATCCTGTGGAACTTGATAGATTTATTGTGGACCTTTTCCTCTGGACTTGCAGCTTAATTGGCTCAAAGTGGAAGAGAGATCTCTTGGGCTCTCACACCTACTGCATTAGCTTCAACAGCTTTTGCCTTTCAGTGCTAACCCAGTAATTTTCATTTTCTGTGAACTTCTCACCATAAGCGACCTTTTCCCTCACATTCATCATATCATCCTGATAGAGGCTTTTTATATATACATATATATATAAATTTTCATGTGGTTCCTACTTTAATCTTTCTGGTTCTTTCACCCCCCTGGATGTCATTCCTGATAATTCTTTCCTTGCTTCCTTATTAATTTTGTCAGTGACACTGTTCAGTATTTGCTAATTTTCCTTTCTAACATCTAACTGAACTTGGCTTTTGCCAGTTTCTGCTTTATTTCTGTCCCTTCCAGCCATCAGGAGTGAAGCCTTCTGATGCTCTTCCTCATTCCTCTGTTACTTCTAACACCCCTTTGAAGCAGTTCTTTATGAAGTTATATTTACAGCCTTTTTCTGCCAGTTTCCCCCTTGCTGCAAATATGAATTGCAGATAATTATTGTACTTTCACAAACAAGACTTCAAATCTACAATGAGTCCATGAACTCTTCAGTGAATTTGCTTTTAGTAGCCCATTCTCCAAGGCTAGGCCTAAATTCAGAGAGGTCAGAGTCTGCACACATGTCCCAATTCCACTGAGCACCCCGCCACCACTGCTGAGTCTATATACAGCCCTGCTTACCAAGCTCCCTCCTTTTGGGAGCAAAATCTGAGTTATATCATCCCTTCTGTTGACTTTCCATTTAATTTAACCATGAAGGCACTTGATCAAAGGCTATTTCCTAAAATGTCCCTCTGCAAGGTCTTCATACATGCTAAAAAGAGCTGTGAAAGGCTCACAGCTCTTCTTGTGCCCTCCCAGCTGGTGAGAAGAGCTGTGCCAGCCACTGTGTTGGGAAAACCTGGGCTCTCCTTTTGACAGTCCTACTGTACATCCATGACAATGCCATTTCTGGGGACAACCAGCACGCCACAGACATCTGTGTTCAATGCTGGGGTCAGCAGCTGGGCTCTAACACACCTCTAGATCTTTTACTGCCTTCTCCTACAGAGAATTTGTCCAAACCCCAATTCTGTTTCTGTCTGTTCTACAGCTGTACCTTCCTTGCTGTTCTTAGAGCACAGCTGAGTGTCACACTACTTCTGTCCTTCTGAACAAGGCAATACCTGTGCTCTGGTCATGGCTGCTATTGCAACAATCTTTTCCAGATTTCTGTTATACAGACACAAAGTCCTTATGCACAGGAACAGCATGTGAGGCCTTTGCTCAGCCCCAATGCTGTCAAACAGGTGGCTTTTAAACAAAGACAAAAATGTATAAACTCCATCAGTCATCACTGCCGGCCCCAAGAAAAAGCACTGCCCTTTCAGAGGTGCCCCTGCCCCAGCCCCTAACCTCCCCCTCAAAAGCTGACCTCCATTTCAGTCTGCACCACTCCTTGTACTGCAATCACAATTCATCAGCCAGGCTCCAATAGCCATGTTTTCAGTCTATAAATCACCACGCCAGACATCTGCCCGGCTTTCAAAGGAGTTTTGTTCTTCTTGTTGGCTACCACAAACTTTAAGGTACTTGGAAGCCTGAAGCAGCCCTGCCACCCCCTCCCAAGCAACTTGTGTTGATTTAAAATGCAAAAGGCGGCTTCACAGAGAGAGCCCAGATGATGATAAAGCACCATTGTTTGTGCCTTTATGCTTCAAGTCTCCAAACTCGATGTTTGTGGATTATTCTGAGAGGTAGCTGCTGTCAGGGAGAGACAGAGACAAAGCTGTGTGTCACTGCATGCTGCAGGCCACCTCCCCTGGCCCTTGTGACAGCCCTTACACAGCCTGAATGAGAAGTGTTGCAAGATGGTGTCCTCAGCATCCCACAAAGACCTGCTGGGGAAGGGGCCAGTGATCAGAAAGAAGCCATCAAAGGCTGCCACTCCACCTCCCCCTCAGGTCAGGCAATGAGTCACTGAGGTGCTGGGCACAGCTGTATCAAAGGAGTCGACACCTCCAACAGCAGTGCTGGTGCTTGATCTGCTTCTCCAGTAAAAAGGAGACCAAGCAGCAGCCCCACTGTGGGACACAAACACTGCAGACAGGCTCTGGATGAACAGGGGTGGCTTTTAACCATGAATTGCCCTTTTTACCACTCATAACTGTGTGAGGCAGTCTGCAGCCAGCTGCTGAGAAGACAGCCCAGGATGTTCCCTGTGTGGCATCTGAGGTAACTCCTTGCTCACGTTCTTGCTCCTGCCATAAATGACTGGGGGATAGAAGCTCACCTCTGGACCATGAGGCTTGGGAAGACTGTGTGCTGGGGCAGAGCACATGCAGGAGGGATGCTGGGAGCCTCTCTTGTGCTTCGTTCCCATGATTTAGAACAGCCCCCTGCTCTCTCAGCTTCATAAGCTCCTTATGGATCTGTTTTTACTATTCTAAACAGTCACTTTCCCATCCTTAAATAATTTCTATTTCACTCTATTTTAAAATTATTCCTTTTCCTCACCACCATTTCCACATTTCCTTCACTATGTTCCCAGTGGGTCTGACACTTCTACATTAATAGAAGACAGTGACCTGTGATAAAAATACATTTTTATGGAGTGCTCGGGCAGGAAGCATTACAAGACTGAGCAAGACATAAAAATACAATAAAGTATATGAAAATCCAGCTCCAATAGATGCATTGCCATGAAAACAGAAACAAGTGAGCAGACACCTTGGCAAAGGCTCAATTTTTTGTACAGCATTCATGGAAGCAGGCAAGGGACAAAAGCTGTTGCAAAGTTATTTGGAATAGGGAGAATAGTAACTGAACAGAGATGTCACACTTGGCCATTCTGCATTTTGCAAGCTAAAACAAAGAGATGGGGTAAGAGCTGAAAAATCACCTGTGAGAGTTTATACAACAGACCTGGGTCTGGTGGGCAGTGGAGTCCCAGTAACAGATCAGAGAACAAAGTTTGTCTTGACAACACCCAGAAATCTCCTGCTGAAGTGCAGGCCAGGAGTCTGACAGGGAACAGTTGAGAGACCGGGAGAAGGTGCTGGACAGAAGTGGCCTTGAGGTATGGTTTTAATTACATTGATCTTCCAGCTCACACCTGAAACTGAAAGCACCACGCCAGTGTGCTTCCAGCTCTCCAGAGCACTCTGAGCAACAGAAAAGGGTCTCCTCCACCAGCTCTGCCTGGACATACCCTGGCCAGAGTACACTGAGCTACTCAGGTGAGAGGGTAAAGAAGCTATCCAGTACTAAATTGGAGAAATTAACTCTGACAAGCATTCCCAAGCACAGCAAAATCCATACATGTTTGCAGCCATACTACAGAACAGAGTTCCAAGACCACACACTTCTCTTTGACTATTAATAGTGATCAAACTCCAGTGCACCTCCCTCCTTGCAGAGCCTTTTCTTCTGGGGCAGGAAATGCCTGCCCAGCCCTCAGGAGCTAGAGATCCTAGAAGACTCAGTGTAGGCAGCTGGCTTCTGTGGTTGCAATAGCAGCACAGTCTTGGACCTTGAGAGCTTTTACTCCGGTGGGGAAAGCACAGGCTGAGCTAAACTATGGACTGGGTATGCCTGTATCTCCTTTTGGAAATCCAGCTGCCAGTGCCACAGAGCAACAGGAAAAATCAGATTCATTTCCACAGAGATTTTATCACCTCAGTCTTGGCATGGGAGAGGCATCTCCACCCAGCTGTGAGCAAGTGAGTGCATTTTGCTGGCTTTTTTTATATAATCAGAACAAATTCCTTGGAGATGACTCAGAGGGTTTCAAGGGTGTCCAGAGAGATGTCAAGCAGCCTCAAGTGTAAATCAGTGACACACCTTGCTGAGAGGACTCCTGCTCACCAGCAAGCCCATTTCCCCTGCAGATACCAGGCAAGGGAAGGGGATAGAGGGATATTACCCAACAGTCTCCCACAATCCACACACACACATGTGGCATCTCCAGGCCCAGGACACTGCTGGGTGTTTACATTTCCTCTGTAAAGACAGTGATGTTTTCAGGGTGGAGCTGGAGTGCTTCCCTGCAGCTGCTCTCTAGGCTTAAACACTGAAGATTTTCAGACATTCAAGCTGGAGGAGCTTGGCAGTCATTGAAGAGATGTGAACTTCAGAAATAGAGGTTCTGCCCCACCAAAGCCTGGTCAAACTGCAGGGGTTCCTACCTAGGATGTTTATTGTGTTGGAACAGCTCTATCCCATTGCAGTTGTTTCAGTGCTGTGATGATGTTATGTCAAGCAAACCTGTTCCATTCCCCTGCCCAGGAATGAACACTCCAGCCTCCATGGGTCTGCAGGCCAGAGGACAAAGATGATACTTGCATAATTTCAAGGTATAGCCTGCTTTAGTGGCTCATTTAGAGGCTGAAATGTAGAGGAGGACCAGGAAGAACTAGGCCTGGACACAATCCCAGAGGTTTAAAGTAGCACTGAGAAAAATCCTGTGGATGCTCCTGGACTTCTCAGTGTCAGAGCAGATGGAACAGACAAATCCTTGCTGGAGCTTGGCTCTGGGTCACTCTTCTTTCACTAATACCAAGGGCAAGGTTTGACACAAGGTGCCAGTGCAGGCCAGTCTTCCAGTTTGCAAGCTGCATGCAGGTCTTCCATCAAGCAGGTGCTTCCAGTCTGGAGTGGGACAAATCTCTATTTTTGCATTCTTTGAAGGCAACTGCAGAAGACACAACCCAGCTATTATGCCCTTCACCTTTCAACTTCACCCTCAGATGACTAACAATTACCAGCTACCATTAATATTAAATAGGAGAGAAAGAAATGTGATCTTCTCTTTGCTCTTCACATTCCACAATATCACAAACAATTTGTCATATTGGGAGGGGCAGAGGCAGGAGGAGCATTAATTATTGATACTTGGGAACAGATGGCTTTTCTTGTACCAGGGCAGTGAAATGTAAGAGGAGCCTGTGGGTGAGGATGTGAAGATTAGATGGGCAGACACATATCAGGTAACCAGCCTTCAAGTGGAACAGGAACCTTCCTCCAAGAACCAGCTCCACAGGGCTGCAGAGCTCTCAACAGCAGCCCCAGCTGCAGAAACAAATCCACTGACATCTGAATTACTGAGGCTTCACCAGAACCTTTCAATGCTCCCTCACCTCTGTACAGAACATCCTGGACACGCTGACTGATGGCTTCCAGACAGCAGAGGCCTGGCAAGTCAGGCACCAACTGCTCTCTCTAGGAGACTTTACTGGTTACATTTCATGTGTTCATCTTCATCTAACTGTCCTGTGCCACGCAACATCCATTCCTGAGACCACATACAATGTCCAGGAGTCACCTCCTCCAGCCTTCCAGTGGCCTTGGATCCCATTTGGGGTGCTGGCCTCCAAATTCAGAGATACGAGTGAAGTGGACCTGCAACTTCAAGCAGAGACTCCATTATCCAACTCTTTTTGCCAAATTTTCCCATTGATTCGTGTAAGGATGAAGAGCAAGAAGACTTCATTCTTGTCAGCTCCAGTGGTGTCCTTGAGGACAGAGACACATACCAGGCTGTAAAACAAGCTTGGCAAGGACACCTGCTGTGGGTGTCCCCATGTCTAAAAGCTGACCATGGGACTGACATGAGACAGAAGGAACAACTGGGCAAGAGTGATTCTCCACCAAAGGCAGCTGATTCACCAGACTGAAAACAGTGGCACCAAAAGCTTTTCCTTAAACTTTCCTGAAGAGTCTCTGTACTCACTACTGGATTCAGGCATCTGTAGCCATTTTCATTCTGGCCTTGCCATCTCTTTGCTGGAAGACTAAGGGACCAGCTGTACTGGGGCTGGGGAGCCCAGGGTCCTGTCTCTGGCACTGGTTATAAGAGATGGTGATACCTCCTCTACTACTGCAAAAGTTATAATGCTTATCTATTTTCCCTTCAGGGATTTCATAAGCCAGACATCACCTAAATTCAATTTACTTCTCTGGATATATCCCTTAAATTCTCAAATAGGCCTTTTTTCCAGCAAGGACTGATTAAATCCATGGTTACTCCTTTGAGCTAAGCAGACTCTCTTGCCACCTCCACAGGCCCAGAAGGTACCTCAGGACCACAATGTCAAATCCCTTGGTGTATTGAGGACCTCCTCACAGACTTTTCCTAAACTCTGTTCCCTTAGCCTCTGCTGAGAGCTTGTTTCAAAGTCTCACTACTCTGATAATTAGACACACTCTTCTCATTTCTTAAGGTGACTAATCACTGATTTATAATTCTTCTCAGTCTGCCTAGGGTCATGCAGTCTGCAGCCTGTGAGAGTACTAAGACACGTACAGTCTTGTGATTTGGAAAAACACAACTTCCCAGCTTCCCTCCTGGTCTGAATCAGTGGTAAAGTCCTTGAGGTGAGCAAATGCCAGGTGCCAGGAGACAGCTACTGTCCATGAACAATGCAACTTTTCACAGTGTGGAGTTGGATAGAGCAAGTTTCCCTTCTCAGTGAAGAGGGAGAAACAAATTTAGGGAGACCTGGTCCACATCTGTGCTGGGAAAGAAGGAGCTGTCCCATAAAAGCAGCAAACCTTCCCACTATAGAAGCTTTGACCAGTGTCCAAGTTTGCTCTAGTTTGGTACAGGAAATGGACAGACCTGAAGGTATCTATACTGCTGCATTATACCAATATGAGAGCTTTTGTTCCTCCAAAAATGCAGTTTGTCTCACACCAGCAAGGTGCTGCTGAACAGTCAGATGAGAGCTCAAGTACACAGGCTGATCTCACCTCCCTCATGCTTCCCAGGGCCCGAGGAGGGGATCAGCTCACAAAAGAAGCCTATGGATTAAAGAGCAATCCAATGGATCAAAAAGCAGGAGAGGGTGCATCTTTTCAACCCAGAGCAGAATTGCTCCCTTTCACACTTCTTGAGTTAACATTTATGTGAATCCTTTCCCTGCCACTCAAAGAAGAAATTACATTATACACACATTCCAGAGAACTTTTCCCAGCAGTAATAACCATTTTTAACATACATTGAGCTTGGGAGAATGTCTAGAATTTTACAAGCAAATGCATGAGTGGAGCTGTGTTTTGATCCACACAGGACAGCTGTAAGCTGACATCACCATCCCAGTCAGGCTCTGGAGTTGAGGTGGCCAGCAGGCTTGGGAGGAGGATGTGCTTGGCAGCAGCTCCCTACCTCTTTGATGGCAGACATCTTGATGTTCTCATAGTAGTGCAGGGGTGCATTGGGTGAACTCATGTCATAGCCAAACCCAGCTACCGCCACCTCATCACAGTTGTGCAGCGCCATGGTTATTGCTACGCTTCCCAAGGTGGGGATGTTCTGAGAGGAGAGAAAGCAGGAATTGAAGTCATTAGCAGGTTGCCATTTTTATAATCAAAAATTTCCTTTTATTGTCTCTGCTCACGGGGGCACTGCTGCTACTAAGCAGAAAATCAGGAATGTGGCATTTGGCTATATTCAACCCGCCAGCTTGCAGGGTTGATAGCCTCCAACTTGTAAAGAAGTTAATGCAAATGGTCAGACTCCCCTTCCACAGCTTTGCTGTCCTGAGAACAGGGCAGCAGATAAGCTGGAGGATGAATCACAGTGGATACATTAGCTTTCTGAAATTAAAACAGTCGTAGACAGTGAATTACAATGTTAATGCCCATTACTGGCTTCCAGCTAGGCTAAGGAAGGAAACTTATCCCAAACAGGCCACCATACAGGAGTAAAGTGAGGAACAGCACAAAGACCTTATTTTACTGATGACAAATGAAGTTTAAGGTTGTTAAACAGCTCTGGGAGATGGCAGGGTGTGTTCCAAGACCCCTTCCTTTTCTCAGGGGCACCTTGACAGTGAAGGGGCACTCTGGCCTGTGCCATTCCCTCCAAAACACACACTGAGAAAACAAGGAGCAGTGGGAAGCCAGTCAGAGATGGGTGGCAGCATCCAGGGGACACCTCAGCTGTCCTTTCCCATCTGCTGACCTGCAATTTGCACTGAAGTCCAACCTTAGCCCTTCCCATTTCACTGGGCTCTGGCACTGTGACAGCAGTCCTGTACAGCTATAACTCCTCCTGTGTGTTCTGCTGGGACAGCAAAGTGTTTCCAGTGTAAAATCCTAGCTCACTCACTTTTCTAGCTCCCCTTTAGCCAGATAAATCCAGAGGCAACTTTGCCCTAGGGGCTAGGGAGAGGCTGAGAAATCCACCCACATCTTCATTTGTTGAGTATCCAACACTGGCTGTATTGGAAATATCACAAATTCAGAGGACATGCTCAGACAGTCACCAAGGGTGACAGCTCTTAGCTCAGATGTAGAAACCAACTGCACTCTTATATTTTTCATTTACAATGGTTTACCCTGAACTGGTGAGCAATGCTATTGCACGTTCAAAAAGGTTGGGAACAATGTTTTGAGTTTCTGCTTCTCATTCAAAGGAACTGTTTTTTGTCGGCACATGACCTTGCTCATTTCTGATTGCCTGACTGGTCTGAAGAACAATGCTTTCCAAGCAAAGAATGCCACCACTATCCCAGCTGAGATGTGCAGAGCTGAGAGCACAACTCGTGTGCTATGTAGAACTCTACTACAGTGCACCAGAATTACTCTAATCTGGAAACAAACAGGCAAAAACTGCTTGTGGCTAAACCAATGAGACATGAGACATTAAGTTGAAATATTTGCAGCACAACAGTAACAGAGCACATCTGAAATGACAAGATCTTCCTACATCCTCCTGTTCCAGCTCTAGATGTTGGGAAAAGCAGAAGAGTAATTTTGTTCTCACCGCTTATTTTCAGTTGATACTCAAAAATCCAGTACTGGTTTTATTCGAGTTACTTTACTTAACTGTTAATTCACCAAAAAATATCAAAAAAATATCAAGTAGGGGTTTCAAAAAAACAGAAAAAGTTTACTAGGCAAGGATAAGAACATTGCCCCACATTTCAAAATATCCAAGAACATCCTGTCTTTCCAGACATGACAGTTTTAATTCTGATTTCTCAGCTTTATGTTTTGCATAGAAGATGACATTTGTATGTCGCTGGAATTGCATCAGCTGGTAAGTGGACGTGCCACAAAACCCTTTCCCTCAGCAGAGCTGTAGTTACAGTGTCCAAAACACAGTGAGTAAATGGTTACATCCTTGAGACTGTGTCGTCATTGGGAGCACGATGGTGTTAACACCACCCACACTTGCACTGGGCCCATTCCCACGGTACCGCTCAAGGGAGACATGGGGTCTTTGCCTGGAGGGAATTTCACTGGCCAATTTAACATTTAAGAGCTAACTTTCTAATGTGAGTCTTGCAAACCACAGAGAATTAATCACATTACCCAACCTTATGGGAGGACTGCCAAACTTTCTTTCAGGCATACTCTGTTTGGAGAATAACAGTAGACAGAAATTGAAAGTGAACTTTAGCTTGGTCGCCAAATATCTGTCTGATTTTATTCTTTCTACAGTACATCCAATGATATTTATGGAAAAATAGGAGGCAATTTTCTCATCTGCTTCTGTTCTTCAGTAGTTCCTGACATGCCACTATCTTAGTGCCACCTGCTCTGCTCTCAAAAATAATTAAAATACCAGAGACTACCTTCCTTCCTAACCTCTTGAAGTGTAGTAGATGTATCTGATTTGGCCCCTACAACTATCAGAAATTCGCAGGATGTCCGTAGCAAATTGTTTTGTGTTACCCTAAAAATCACATCTGGAAACTGATGATCTGATGACAGTTTCTTAATTATGCCTTATTGATGTTAGCACTCTCCAACACTGCGGTAGCAATAGCTTGATATGTTCCCCTTGAAGACAGAATTCTGCAGCCTTCAGTGGTGAGATGCAGTCAGAATCCTGTGGGCTAGAGAGGTGCCTCTTGAAAATACTCAATCCCACTGCTGCAGTCAGAATCCTGTGGGCTAGAGCTGCCTCTTGAAAATACTGTCAAAATGATCACCCCTGCTATTCACTGAGGGCCGTAACTATTAGGGCAGCACAGGGATGCTTGCAGAGCCCACCCATAGTAAGTGGTGTGGATAACAACACCTGCCTAAAAGAAGAACATGGTGCAAAGTGTGTGTGCACCCACACGTGCCCAGATCACATACTTATAACTGGGCACTTGCTCCAAAGTGCTTATCTTCTTCAAAAAAGAAGCAACCATCAGAGGGATTAAACAGCAACTGGAGAATTAGACAGTCTTGAAGAAAATGGAGCTGCCTTGAACAAAGCGATAAAAAAAGTACAATTATTGATTAACTAAGTATCATTAGTAAGTCAACACAGTACTTTAGTCTTGATTTGGTTTAAGCTACAGAAACTGAGCCCTATTCTCCTGTGGCAGCCTGCTGAGATTCTGCTACTCCTGTCACCTGTTGAAAATGAAGCACTGCCTCATGCCCAGCTTGTGGCATAGGAAAGACAACACCTTGTAGGATCTAGGGACATTTCCCAGGCTGTGTTGCAGAGAATGCAACAGAGCAGCACTCTCCAGGTCCAAGAGAAAGGGCTCTCCCCTCTTTTCCTCTAAGCAAAGAAGTGCCAAATAAGAGGAGACACATTATTAGAGAGGAAGTGCCTATAACTACTCCCTGGCTGCATCTACAGAGCTTCCAAGCTCTCCTGATTGTACATATAAATTCATTAGCTGCTAACCTCTAGTCTGGACCTAATGGACCACATACAACCTACGGGGCAAGCTAGGGGAAAAGTCACTCCAGAAGAAGTTAGGCATCATGGACATGGCTGTGCCAAATCTGGCTTGCTATGCCCTGCACAATGCGTCAGTGCTATCTCACCACACACACCCTTGTGCCGTGCCCCAAAGACATACCAAAGCAACCACCACACCTCCTGCCTTGAGTTATGAAAATAAAACTATCAAATAACTGAGCAGGCCTCCTTACTTGAGGCCTTTGCTAAGACAAAACCCCCCAAATTCTACCATCTTGCCTCAGGAATAATAATCTAGTGTTAGACCAGTTCAAAGCCTGTCTTCCTGCTCATGGCCTTCTGTGCGCTTGAGTGTTCCTGTATCACCAAGCAGTGCTGCTTTCAACCAAATGGTTGAAGAGCTACAGTCCCACAGCAGCCAGTGCTGAGGCAGGAGCCTCTTGGGATGCATCCCAGCTCCACAAACACTGCCCAGTGCAGGTTAGACCTGGAAAGGTCCAACACGACCACTGCTGCAGATGTGGCCATGATGAGTCTCTGACCAGAACTGATGCCCAGCAAGCAGTGTGAGCTGGGGATGGCAAAGCCCAGAAATCATTGGCAGCCCTCTCCCCTTGTCAATTCTCTGCCACAAGCATTGAGCTTGGCCTTGCAAGCTGTGTGTCAATGGTTTCTGTCCAGGCTGGGGCGATGGAGGTATCTCAGTGGATAACATGTTCAGAACTGAAAGCCCACATTTTCAAGCCTGGCCTGCTTGTCTAAGACCAAACATATGGAAAATGTAATATCTAACATAATGCTCCCCAGAGATCAGCCCTTTGCTTGGTCCCATTTGAGAGAAAACAGCAGACTGACAGATGAGCCAGGGATGACACTAAAAGGCCATGTGACAAACAGAAGCAGAAAACACAGCAGTGGTGAGTGACACATCACCACAGCAGCGCTAGGCAAAGCTTGCCTGAGCCTCTGGAGCATGGCTCCTTCCAGGGGTACCTGTCCTCCATGGGTAAGGTGAGCACATGCATGGTGGACCTTGGTGAAAAGCATAAAAGTGAGAGAGGCAAAGATTTCTGGTCTTGTGCTGTGCCAGGGACCACAGCAAGCTCTGTGCAGTGCAAACACAGCCAGTTTGCACCACCAGGTCAGGGGAGCAGAAATGCCTTTAGCAGTACAGCCATAGGTTCTCCTAACTGCTCCTATGCTGTTCTCTGCTGCAAGCAGGAAGAGAAAAGGCTTCACCTCAAGACATGGATGTTTCATCTTCCATTCTGCCCCCTGAAGAGGCTTTAAAGACTGACTTCTACTCACATAAGGAAAGAAGTCAGTCAGCAGAAATGGACACTGCAACTCCTCTGGAGTCTGTTGAGGCTGACCATTACCTCGTGGGCTTGTGCTGAAGATCCAGTGCTGGTGACTGAACCAGGGCTGGAACTGCTCTTTGCTTGGTGCATGTGAAAAGCTCTTGCTGCTTTTCATTCCATGCCCGGGTCATTCCTGTGTCACTGCCTGCTGGACTGGAAGGAAATGACTGCTGTAAATCTGTTTTTAGAAATATTTGACTCCCTTAATATGTTAAATGAATTCCAGTTATTTATGGGATTTTACTTAGTTCGGGGTAAGACTTACTGGATTGTTCAGACTATTCCAATTGTTACCTTTTTCAATAAAAGGGTAAGTGTTACTGAAGAATAAACTCCCTACACACAATAATGCACCTGGATATTCAAATTGGTTTGACTACTATGTTAAATAATTTGAAGAAAAAAAAAATTTGCTTACCTGGGAAAAATTCTTACCTTAGTGTTATCAGTTACAGACCTGATCACCTAATAGCAATGAAGTTTTCAAAACAAAAGAAATCCAGAACAAAACTATAACAGTCATCTCAACATACACAACAATCACTATATTCCCCTTTTATGTTTGCATCGGAGCAAACCCAAACCTACCCTTTGTTGCCTTTAGCTGAAAAGTGTGGAAATATGGCATAGAAAGCAATTTAGTATCACTCACTGGGAGCAGGCAAGTGCCTGGCATTCTGTGGAGTGGCCCCTGTCACAGGAGCTTACAATGCACACTGCTGCTCCTAGAGCTGCCTCCACCCATGCACAGAAACAGCTGCAATAGTGGGCTTCAAAAGACACAGCAGAGCATCTCAGTGCCCTTCCTTCAGCTTCCCTGGCTATCCCTTGCTGTGAGTGGACAGAGCCTGCAGGACTGGATGTCTGCAGCTGAGCAAAGGGAAGGGCCAGCAGCTGGTGGCTGCAGACAGGACAGCCCAGCAGGCTCCCTTCTGCCACTTCCCTGCTGAGTTCCTCAAGACCTAAGCCCAGTCCAAGTATTTTTGACCACATCTAACCTGATGCACAAGCTCTGATTCACCATTTGCCATAGAACAGATTCCTGTGCAGTGCAAGGAGTATTTCTAAAGGACCAAAGGACTTAACAGAAGGCAAGCAAGGGCATGACTTTACTACACTCTACCTGCTCTGTGGTAAGCACATACATGCTTACCCCATGCTAAATGGGAGTTCATGGTCTACTCTTCACTGAGGAGCAAACTCCCTCCAGTTCCTTGGCATCTCTCATGAGCAGAAGGAGGTGGCTGGGCTTGTACCAAGAAGAGACTGGTATGGAGCATTTACCTGCTCCCCAGCTCCAGTTTGTCTGAGCATCCCTTCCCCAGCAGCTCATGGACTGATCCCATTGCAGTGGCAATGGGTGGAACAGCCCAGCCCACAAAGCAGATGTGCTGCCTTGCAAACCCAAAGCTTTACAGTGACACTAAGTCTCTACATTAAACTGACTGCAACTGCAGTGGCCCCTTACCTGTCCCTCTACCTGCTTTAGAAGATGCCATCAGGGTGAAAAAAAGAGAGAACCACAAAACTGGAAAGGCTCCTGCCATCCCCACCTCCCCACCTCTCTTCTACTCCACAAAGACCCAAGAGGTTCCAAGACACAGCCTTCAGAAAGTCACAGTCCAGTATGAACAGCCCAGGAGACAAAGTTTGCTGACACCTAGGCAACTCCTGAGAGAAAAGGTCATGATGATGAGACAAAGGAGCTGAAAATTGCCTAAGGAGCAAAGGATTCCTGCTGCCACCTCCACAAAGGCTGCCAGCCCACAGGAAAAACCATCTAAGAGCTAGGAGAAGCCGTGGCCAGGACGTGCTAACACTCCAGCATCAGAGGTTAATCCCTGGGATGTCAGCACTCTGCAGAGGTGCTAATCCATGGCTGGGTGCCTGAATCAGCCTGGTAACACCTCCTGCACATGGCTCCTCCTTCACCAGCTTAGTGCTGAGGCTGGGTGAAGTCCAAATAAGGATGCTTTATCTTTCTCGTTTATAGATTCAACTATTCCCAATACATGAACAAACAAAAGGCTTACAGAGTTGGGTTAAATCATAAGCAGATCCATGGATGCACAGCACCAGCACAAAGAGAGAAACAAACATTGCAGTCTGCAGTGGAGTCCTCAGACTTCTGATAATTTGCATCACCTCAAGTGTTCTTCTTTCTGTTCTCCTGGTGTTCTCACACCAGGCTCAGGGCTCCCAGAGGAGGCAGAAAGACTGTTCCCATGGCTCTGAGGGCTACTGACTGCACAGGACAATTCACTGCACAGCCAAAGGCACCACAGCAGTGACCATCCCCAGGGGTGTCTGTGCACCCAGCAGTGACACCTCTGAGCTGATGCTTGTGCTTGTCCCCCCAGTAAACTGCCTGCAGTGTAAGGGGTGCTATTGCAAGCTTGAACCACCAGCTGCAATACCAGTCATGTCTGGTTTCAAGCCCCAAAGATCTGTAAAAACAGAACTTCCACCTGAACAAAAATCACATTTGGCTAGTGAGAAAGCCAACCCTGCAACTACACCTTAGCAGAATTCTTTAATCAGAGGGAGGCTCTTTTCCAGATCTTTTTTGCTATCTTCAGGCATTAACAATTATTTTCCCCCAGACATTGCTAGAAGCCCAAAGTTTGTTCTTTATGGCTAGCTTATCCCAAGAAAGAGAAGTCCACATACACTATGGAACAGCTCTCCCACTCTTAAGACTTCAGTAGGACTGAAGAAAACTTCTAAAAAGCTTTCCCAGTCCCAGAGAGAAGTCACTATTCATTGTGGGTGTGAGTTTTGCTCCTTGCTGAGACTTTTGGCTACCACTGCCATGAGTGCAATCAAAATGCACATCTGAGTTGTACCCCATTACTATACTCCACGATCATCTGGCCCAAATTATATTATCAAAGCAGAGGATGTTACTACATTCACCCTTTATTGAATCCTGGGAAAAACGCTTTGAGATCAGCCCCAAACTATTTTACTAGCTCTGCTCAACCTTGCTGGAAAAGCCCCCAAATTACAAAGTTAATTGGCAGCACATTGTTACCATATGTGGTGTGCAAGAGAAGCACTGAAGTTTATTTAGGCATCAGAACCAAAGGAGAGTGGAATATTACTGCTCTTTGTGAGGATTTTGTGCTGGCCTTGATCCTCCAGTGTGCAGCTTGCCCAGCACAGCACAGCACAGCACACTGCAGCACGGGGGCACCCGTCTGCCTCCAGCCCCATTTCCCTGGAGAAACTCTGGATACACTGCTTGCTGTGCTTTTGCTTACTAGTCCTCAGCATTTTCTTTTTCCATGTTCATATGCTTCTCTCTTGAGTAAAGCTTTCCAGGCTATCTCTCATCACTAAAGCACAACCCCAATCCAACCAGCCCTGCAGCTGCTGGGTCACACAGATGTGGAACAATCCTCCTTGCTGCCCCACTTGTCTGGCTGGATCCCTCACAAATCTTCAGTGAGAGCTGGAGTCTTGGTCTACAGGCTCTGATTTCCACTCCTCCCACTTAAAATCTGAGCAAATGTAGCAAAATTTGTATCACGAGGGCCTTACTCAGACTGTCCCCTCTTTACCCTGACAGCAATAGCTCCTGATGGAGCCTTTGCACTTACAAAGCTCTAAACTTTGCAGTGGTGCAGCAGAATTCACTAAAGTGGGAAGCCCCAGCAGTTCCAAGACAGCAGTCCATAGCTGATGCTTACAGTAAAATTGTAGCCACAAGCCAGAAACACTGTCTCTGTTTTTAAACTCTGGCAGAATCCCTGTATCAGTGTCCTTGCACAGACCGCCCAGGCTACACTGACATCTCAGCCCCACACAGGCACCTGCAGAGCTCCTGCTGCCCCATCTGCAGGAATAAACTACAATTCACACAGTCTACTAGGGGTCACAGGCAAGCACTGCTTGCCTTAAAGAACCATAAACTATTTTTAAATGCTCAAATAGACTTTGGTGAAGTGAAACATCAGGTTTCAATTAAGATGCCTTCATTTCCCAATCTGATGTGTGTTAAACAACCTATCAAAACCTCATAAACTTCAGTTCACAGCATTTTCATTTCCGGATTCTCTCTTCTCCTTTCAGTTCAGGTAATAACTTGTGTATTAAAATAACGTGTGTAAAAACAAAAACTAATTGGAGAAAAATAAAGTATGATGATTTTTGTCCTTTATTGGGACAGCACTCCTGATTTTCTGGAAGACACATCAAGACCACATTGCTCTAAGGGTAAATTCTGGAGAATGCAGAGAGATGAAGCAAGTTAATTCCTAGCTGACTGGAATATTTGCAATAAGATACCTTCAGTGCACAGAACAAAAATCCAGAGTTCCCAGAATCCCATGACAGATTCTGAACACAGCAGTGCATTTTTCAAAAGCCCATTCCATGTGTCTGCACATCTTGCATTTTGCATTTCAAGAAAGAAACATCTCCAGGCATCCACCCATCTGACTTGCACAAAACCAAAGTCTCTAATATTCCAGAAGTCTTCATTATATAATTAGAGCACGGAAAATGAGGCACTACTCTGTCTAGTCCAAATCCCTGCTGTGACACAGCAAATCTCCTGCACTGATAGCAGTGGAGGGACAATGCCAGGGGCAGACCAAGCAGACCTTGTCCAGCAAAAGTGCTTCTCCCTGGGTTTGTCAGCTGTGCTAATGTGCCCAAAAATGTCAAGTGTGGTCTCTATCAACAACTTTATCACATGTGTACATGAGCAATTTACCCACCCAAGTAATACTTATTCTAATGGTTGATATATTACGTAGAGCAAATATAAATAGGTTCTGAGGACAGTGTTGCAATGTGAGATAATCCAGAAAACCCAAGTCACCACCTACTCCAACACTAACACTCCAAAAAGCTGCACTGGGGGTGAGAGGTATGAGAATGAACATTAAGGAATTTTATTAATAAATATGAGCTAAAACTGTGGTTTGCACTGTTTTCTTTTGTGAGCTTTTACATATGAAACTTGTTGGGATAAGACCAGAATTTCTTACCAAAGGCCTCATTAAGCAAACCTTTACCCTTTTCTACTATCAGCCTGGTGTGTAACTTCACAGTGGCTTTCAAAGCACTACTAAAGTGTTGATGATCCCTCCCCAAATCCTTGGATCAGGAAGGTTCTTGCCTGGGAATGAAGGAGTCTGAGAGCTGTCACTGTAACAGAGCCAAAGTCCCTCCCTTTCAATGCCCAACAGTGGAGGCCCAAAGCAAAAATAAGAACAGTGTAAGCCTCCTGTGCTGCTTGGTCCCACATCCTTCTCTGAGGTTTTGCTCCCTTTGCTTTATACCTACCCCTCTGCCCATCAGGCCATTGTTGAAAGGCAGTCCAATGAAGCTGAAAGCTGCCTCCTGGATGAAGTAGGGATTCAGGATACGTATCTCATGAGGCTCCCTTGGGACACGGGTTGCCACTGACTTCCAAAAGCCATCAGAGGCACTCTGGTAACAAAAACAGAAATGAAAAAGAAAGATAAAGCAACAAACAGAATTATATACAAAATATAGCAGATTTCTATTACTTTATTTTAAAAGTATATTATAATGCACTACTGCAGCAGTTGCCATTGTCTCTGCTCACTGCCATAGGGCAGTTGTATAACTTTATAGGGATCCTGTGTCTCTTGGAGAGGTGGCAGCAGCATGGACTGATGCATTTGAGCCAATCTGGATAGTAACTGTGAGGGAGACAGGCCAGGTCTTCAGCATGGATTACCCCCTTCCTGGTGCCATCTTTTCATCTTATTGGCACTTCAGCTGGTTTGATCCATGGATTAAGCATTGCAGCACATCTTGTGATCACTCCCACCTGCCTCCAAGAACATACACCATTGGATACCAAATGCATTTAAGAATATTTGAAGAGAGAAAAATGACTGTACAGCCCTACTTGTAGTTTGAGCTACATGCTTCCCACTTCATCCCAGACTTGTCCTCCCCTGTTAAGTTTTATGTGAATTAAGCTGTAAGCTTATAGAGGTATCATCTTGTCTTGTGAACAGTCATGAATGTTCACTGTACAAGGGAAGAGAGAACTAAGTATGTCTATTATTTTTACCCAACTCGAGTTTTCACTGTGCACACATGGAAGAACAGTGGCATTGATGTGTGCTGCACTCCTGGACAGCCCTGCCTGGGGAGGGGCTGGTGCCACTCTGCCACCCAGCTTCCCATCCTGGCTCATTGATGGCTTTGCATCATTGCTTCCCATCATTGACACCTTTCCAGGTGTCAGCAGGCACAGCACAGAGTGCCCCCCAAAATAACCAGAGGCTCTGTGTTCACAGGACTTAGGGAGCAATTGCATTCCAACGTTTCACTTCTGTTGGGTTAATTCAGAGCAAGGCACAGGGAGGATGGAAGGAATTTTAATCTGCTGACCAGCTTCTTGGGCAGGATAATCTGATTGAACACCTCCTCCTTGAAGCATTGAGCCATCTTCCCTGAGATCTCCATGACAAGAAACAGACACTGCACTACATAAAAAGGACACACTCTGGAATCCATTATATACAACAGTTTTAGGTTGCTTGCAGCTTAACAGTGACTTTACAGCTGCTCTCAAGGCACTGATGAAAGTGTTGATTATCCACTGCAAAATCCTCAGGAGCTTCCTCTGCCCAGTAGTGATCACCCCTCTAATTACAGACTGGAATTTTGCCTCAGCCAATGCCTGCTGCATTTCACACACTCCCTGTCCTGTGCTCAGCTCCTGTGAACTCTCACACCACGTGTTGCTAAACACCTTACTGAGTGTTTTTTATGGAACAATCCCATGGATATCTTTAGCTGCTGAATTTCATACCCTGAAATTGAAACTTTGGCAGATGGCTCATGCTACAAAAGGCATTAACAGAGCAAACCTGAGGAGGGTGCACACTGTTATCCAAACCAACACTCTAGGAAAGCCAAATCCCATTGCTATCTGTGCCCCCTCAAAAGTCCCCAAACAAAATACACTTCTGACAACCAGGGCAAGCATCCCATGGGTTTAAGTTCACGTTTCAACAATGGCCAAGTGCCCTTGGGACCCTAAATGGAAAAAATTCCTAATTATCACTCACGTTCTTTCATCATAGTAGAATTAGAAAGAATGTCTGGTGTCAAAGTAGTCTAACACTTTCCATTATAATAAGACATTTTCAGCCACTGAGTGATCCCAGCATTAAAAAAAAAAAAAAAAACAGAAAAAAAACTTTTCAGATATTAATAAAGTCCAACATCCATTTGACCAAGGGATTTGAGGGATTTGGTATGCCAGCTGGGTTTTGCCTTCTTGTGAAAATTCATTAAAAATTGGATAAATATTAAACCTTTGGAATTTCCTAAGGGCACATATAAACTAGAAGCCTTTCAGTTCCAGGAAAGGAGGGGGAAAAAAAAAAGTCACAGACTCCACTTGCATTAAGCATCCTCCAAGTCTCACAAAAATGAAGATGATAAACAAAAATTGTGAACAGCTACTCATTTAGTCAAACCATCTTATCATGGGCTTAAGCAGGCACACCCTTGAAAAATAGTATGTGACCTTGAAACTAAAATAAATTTATAAGTTCAATTACAATTTCACATACAACTCTAAATATGGCATTGCCCAAATTTTGTGAACAATTCAAGCCAAAGGTCTGCAAGCTATTTAAAGTGGACAGAAGATGCCTTTTGTTTGGACTTACACTCCACAGGAGATTCTATGTAAGTTCTGGGATTTAAGTAGGTTTTATATGGCTTTTACATTACACATAAAACATTAAATAGAAAAGAAAAAGAAAAAAAGTTATAAACATTTGAGAGTTTTATTCCTTGCTGCTGCTGGAGCTGGACTAACCAGACACAGCACCGCTGTCC
This sequence comes from Peucedramus taeniatus, assembly GCA_013400575.1. Classification (NCBI taxonomy): domain Eukaryota; kingdom Metazoa; phylum Chordata; class Aves; order Passeriformes; family Fringillidae; genus Peucedramus; species Peucedramus taeniatus. The sequence goes on along the minus strand of WBNO01016929.1, from coordinate 182,342 downwards.
ATTTTGCTGGCACTGTGTGAACCACGAGGACTGCACCTGGGCTCCTCTCAGATGGTTCAATGCCAGTGCAAAATAATCGTGATGGCCTATCCCTAGCTGGAAATAAACCAGTCTGCTTTACTCCCTTCTATTCAGCTGCTTCTCCTGTTGTTCTTCATAATATTTCCCTACGCATTTCCTTCAGCTATCACGCTGCTCTGAAATTGCTCTGGCTGCTCCCTTCTGTCTCACTTCTGTTTGCTCTGTGTTCTTCCCTGTAACTTCACTGAGCAGTTCCCCTGAGATTCGTTTTGAGGGACACCTGGGGCAGTCTTTCTCATTTTGGTGCCTTTTCCCGCTGTAGTTTCTAAAACAATTGTGGGGAGGGACACGGAGTCTCAGCAGGCAGCTCTCACTTCCACCTATACAGCAGGCAAAGCCCAGTGCAGTGCTAAAGAACCAATAACTGCTTTCCTGGCTTATAATTACTGAAATCCCAGCCTTGTGGTTTGGCTCTCCAAGCCCTGTAGCCCTGAGCTCCCTTCTCGAGCGCTGTGGTTCTGCTCTGCAGCCGCAGCCCGGGGCTCCTCCCGACACAGCCCCGGCAGCGCAGCCCCGGCCGAGGCTCCGCGCTCCCGCTGCGGCCGCGCCCGGCGGGGATGTTCAGCCTGATTGGACCCAGATGTTCTGAGAGGTTTCCAAAGCAATTACTTCCCGTCGGGAACGCTGTCCCTTTTTTTGGCTGAGAGGAGACCCGAGGAGCAGCAGGCATTAGGAGGGAGGGCACGCTTTTCCTGCCAGATTCGGGAGCTCAGACTCGCAGTTGGAGATTGGGAGCATCCTCTGTGGTCTGCTGCAGTGGCTAAACCTGCAGTGTTTAAAAGGGTGGGCTTGTCACAACGAAATAACTCCTGTCCTGACGAGAACAATGATAAGCAGTCAGAAAATGAGTCTGAAAACTGCTTAGGCAACGTTCCTGCAGTGCCTCATCACCTCCTGGTACCAAAACCAGAAGGTCCAGGTTGGAAATTGTGTATCCTTGTGTTAAGCTTCTACTGTTATTACTTGTTGGTATTACTGTGCACCTGGAGTCCCAGGCACAGATCAGTATTCACAGTGCCAAACTGCTCATGTACACAGTGCCAAAGGCTGCCAAAAGAAGCTTATCCAATACAAGCATAAAGAAACAAGCATCACAAACAGGCAGGCAGGAGAACATGACTGAAGAGCAAGTCTATGAGGGCCATGGCATTTTTAAGCAATCTTGGAGTGTTTTCAAAATTGTATCATTGCAAAGGACATCACAAAAGGCTTTAGAGGAAAGTATTTTTAAAGTACAAAAGAATTTAGATAGGCCAAGGCTTTCAAGTCAGTCTCTTGTGCAATTCTTATCCAGCAAGAGAGGCAGAAAGAGACACCACCTCTACAGACACCACTCCAGGAATAAACTGGTACAGACATAACAGACCAAAGATAGCAGATTAGGAGGAAGGGATAGAAAGTGGCAGGGCTCACCAAATAGTTCCATGGACAAGACAATCCAGCTGCAATCCCTCATTCTGTCCACTTGCAGAATACTGAAGGCTAATAGGCACAGCCAGTTGTAAACTATTTTTTGTCTCCATTCAGTTTTCCATCTCCTGTTCTCAGATTTACCAAGGCAAATCACACCATTCTCTAAAATAAGATATGGAAACTCAGAGCTTTAGCCAAGAAGCACCTCAGTGGAAAATACAAACCACTAGAAGCAGGCTGAGTCTCCCACAATAACAACATTTCTAATACACTGAGCAAAAAGAGAGGTAATGCCATTGCATCCTGATGATACAGATGCTGCCTCTTTTGTGCCTCTGTGACACTACTGGATTTAGGAGTACAAGCAGCACAGCTCATTGAGACTTCTAGCTTTGATGGGAAGGGGACAGGAGGATTGCAAAGGTCACCTACATGCAACATGAAGTCTGGGTATTCAATACTTTGCTGCACAGCAACCAAACGAAGAGACTAGAGAGGGAGCCTGTGGTAAATGGAGATTACTGCTCTTTTGAACTGTGCTAACACCAGAAATGGAGAGGAAAAAGGACATGAGGAAAAAAAAAAGTCAAGAGATGATGCACCAGTCACAAGACCTCACCGTGCCTGTGAGCACATTGTTAATTGGAATCTCTGCCCCCACCAAGGCTGGAATGTGGTTTATTCTCTACCCGTGAGCCACAAGCTCTCACTGTCACACAAACAAGGTACAGCAAAACCACTGCAATCCATCTGCAGAGGCTTTTGAAAGGTTTCTGCTCAGGCATGACTGGATTAGACGTGGAAGGTGTGTTTCCACTAGAAAATAACCATCTTATCAGCCAATGCTGCATTTCTCAGCGGTCAAGTAGACACAGAGGCCTAGAAAATGCTCTTCTACAAGTGGTAATATAAATGAAATTGCATCATTTGCACTGATTATCAAAGCAACAAGGAATTTTTAGCAACAAGAACAGAGGTGCTGAGAGCCTGCAGTCTGGGTTAATGGTCAATTGCCAGACCCACTAGCCCACACTTCAGACCATCATTTGTTCTGAATGAATCTATCTTCAGTTTCTAGAGCCTAGAAATGCTCTAGAGACCAGTTCCACTCTTATCTGCCCCACTGAAAAGCTCTTACTCTGCCTGAAGTAGGAACATTGCTCAAGCCTTTCCCTCATCTTCTCTTTATTTTGCTATCAAAAGAGATGCAGCTCTTGGACTACCCAACATGATACTCCTAATTTTTTACCAGTTTTGTTTCTTCTCTGGAGACACCCTCCTCCTGACCAAGTCTAAAATCAACTGGCTGTAATTTACCAGGCCATTCCCCTGTCCATTCCAGAGTACCTAAAAGAACTGACAGGTTATAAAACCCACAAATTTAGTTTTTACTAATGTTTCTCAGTGTGAAACCCAAATATATGTTATACTTAGCTAACAAAGGGCAGCAAAGCATGATGGAGACAAAAGCACCTCAACACATGATACTACTAGAGCTTTTTTTTCTTTTTAAAGCAACAACATTTCCTTCTTTGTTGATAGAGCTGAGCTAATAGTTCACTACATTGGCTAGAGATAAGTTTCTTTAGGCTTGATAACTAAGTCAAAAACCACAAGAGAAAGGAAACTTGTTCCAAGCAGCAGCTGCAAACTTTAAACATTGTGCCAGACGTGTAACTTACACAGCACCCTGGCTACACAGGAAACTGGAAGCTGTCCCATGCACAGATACCAGGTCAGAAAGCAGCTACTCCAGTGGTGACAAAATCCACCTGGGACACGAGGGTGGCACTGCTGTGTCACACACCAGTTTGCTGTAACTCAGCAATGTGCTCATTCCCATGGATGTCAGGAAGTTTCTGCCCTGCTTACCTGCAAACATATATTGTGAATAAGCAAATAAGCATATTCAAAGAGGCCTACTGAATTTCCAGCTTCATTTGATCTGCATAACTGAGTGCCACAGCTAACCCAAATACAGACACGTGGGCCCCCTGTGTGGCTGGGCTAATACCAGCTGCTGTCTTCTGATTCACAGGATTAAACAGCACAAGGCCAAGACCAGCTCTAAGGAGTCAGGAGAACAAAGCTATTTTTATGACATGTTGTAAATGAAAAGGAATTCCTCTTAAAAAAAAAAAAAGTATTCTCATGATTTTATCCATGTAACTGAGAGCAAAATGTGGTTCACAGTTGCAAGATAACAAAACGCCGTCAAAAAAGAAATTGTCCTGTGAAGAAAACGGAACTTGGAACATGTCAGAGGAGCTGCAGAAAAACTGAAGATTTTTCTGATGAATGTTGTTTCAGAAGTTGAAGCATAAACGATGGCTCACATACGGTGTGTCAGTAGACGTGTCTTCTATGTACAAACAGGGTGATGGATAAACTGTCCTACAGACTCTTTTTTTCAAAATGTGAGCTGGATTTTGAGCCAAAATTTGAAGAAATATTCCTGTTCTGAAATGTCTCAGGAAAGATGGAAGTTTTTAGTGAAAGGAATAGATTTAGATAACTTCCGTTTGCTTTGTGGTTTTTTGTCTGTGAATAATTATTCTTCAATGAAAAAATATCTAAAGTAGTAGAGTTCCAGAAAAATCCTAAAGAATAATAGGTCCTATATCATCATTATATAAAGGGTGTTTTATTCCCATAAGGAACCAACTCCTTTACTTCATTACTATTTTTATGACATAGTTTATTAAATGTCATACCCATATAACATCTATTAAAAGGATACCAGGGCTGAAAGGTTTAGGTCCACGTGTTAGTAATTGCTGAAGTAGGACTGTCTTGCAATTTCAGCTCAGGATTGCTGTTGAGAACACTGACTTCCCAATCTTCCCACAAGATTTTTCTTATATCACCATGTATCTAAGGGTTTTACAAACCATACTTTCACATGTAGAGCATCTCTGCAATACTTGTGTGTTTAACATCTCCTCAAGAGGAACCCTCAGTGTCTGTAACCAGGAGACCAATCTTCCTCCTCACATTTCCTCTCTGCTATCCACGTGTTCTGCAGCTCCTACAACTACTCATACAAGGCTGAATGTCTTACATTACAGAAATTAGTCCAAATCTCAATCTTCCCTCTCCACTAGATAGACAGCTGTGTTCTAAGCAAGCCAGGATATAATTAAGTAATTAAGGATAACATCTGCACAGGAGAACTGAATTAACATTGAAAATGAAATGTTATTCTTTTGCTTTTTTTAGCTTTTGGCAGCTTGATTTCTATAATCATACAGCACTTTAAAAAGTCTTAAAGTGCCAGTGTTTTAGAATTTCCTGCCAGTTAGAAACCCTTCCTTTCTCTGCTGTCCCCACCACTCCTGCTCTTGCCATGTCCCAGACCAGGCTACTGCTCCTTTACATTGCCTAGATGGCTGGGAGGAGGAAAAGGGGTTCCTGAGAGTCCAGGAGATATTCCCTGCTCCCTGGTCTATTGCCCTTGCCCCAAACTCTTTGTGGAGAAGTAACTGATGAGAAAATCCTACTTGGTTCTTACATCCCTGGAGATATTGCATCCCAACTAACTGTGTGGGAGGACACATGACAGGCAGGACTGGGGACCCACAGTAGGACTGACTGTGTCTAACAGCCCCCATGGAACAGCAGACCAAGCCCTGGGATTTCACAGAACAGCAGGAGCCACACCAGGCTGAAGAACTGGACAACCACAGCAAAAGAGGGTGAGAGACTTCTTTTTTAAAAATTTAAACAGGGATACAACTGTGCATTTTCAGTAGCCTCATCTTGAGACAGCTGAGTAATTTCAGCTGAACCTTCCAGCTGTGCCAAACATGTGGCACAGAAAACATCAGCTCAAAGATGCCAGTGTAAAAACAATAAAGCATTTTCCCCATCACTTATAACAGAAAATATGAGGTGATCCCAGCTATGATCCCAACTACAAGCTCAGCTACCTGCTCCACTTACAACCATATGCCTGCTCAGAAGAAAAAAATTGTAAAAAGCTGCCTTTGCAGGCTTGGGTGACAAAGCACAAGGGCATCCCAGGACATCCATCAGCAAAGTCTTTTTTGGGGAGCTGAACTGGTTCACGAGTTTGAATACAAACAGCAACTCATTAAACAACACATATTTAGACTAAATTCTTGGCACATTACAACAAAAAAAGCTAAAGGATCACCACAGGAAGAATTATAGCCTAAAAGCCCTCATTGCTTTCTGAAGTTATCTCAAAGTGAGACTCTAGGGAAATTTTTACATTGTTTTTACAGCAAGAGTACACAGAAAATCTGTCTTCTCCTATTTTGGCATCTTTGCTGAAATGAGAAGCCAAATCATTTGTATATTCACTGAGTGTTCATATAGAATATATACAAATTATTCAGAGTCCTCTGAGAAGGCAGAAAGGTCAAAATAACAAGAAACTGGGTAGATGCCAGGAAGCTCCTGCCCTACTTTGTTTTCTAGACTTGCATTAATAATTAGTGTTTTACAGAAGAAGAGTTTTTAAGTAAGATTATTTAATATTCTTAAAAGATTAGAATTTAAATAAACTGCAATCCAACAGAACATTTACATTTAAAGAGTTTTTATCCAAATAACAGAAGTGCTGATTTCTTGGGCCAGGCTCCATATTTTCTGTCCTTGTCAGTTGTGGGCAAAATTCATATAATTAAAAATGGTCAGAATACAAGAGATGGTCAAGATGAGAAAAACTTCCAAGCAGACCTACCAAGTCCTTGTGCACCCAACAATTTGCCCATTTTCCTCCAATGTTATGCTCTCACTAAATAAACAAATAAAAATTAAGACACTAACAGTTTTACAAATCTGTCTTAAGTAAGAAGAGAAGAAACACCCTCAGACACATGGCATAAAATCACAACTGCAAGAACAGAAATACTACCAAAAAAACCCTCAGGTCTTTCCTGAATCCCTCTTGCTTACTGCCTTCATATGGCTTGGTCTATTTTCACTTGTGTTGTCAGGACAAGTGTTTGGGTTAAATAGCTGTGAGTGTTGAGGTAGGGGTGCTGCTCAGTCAGGAGAGGAAGGAGGTCAGGGATTTGCACCTCACACACAGGAGCATCCTTCTCTCCTGTAGAAAGAAGCTGCCATTCCTCTTGGGTAGAACCAGAAGCACCACACACAGCTGGAGCACAGGGGGAGAGATAAATTTAGGAAGATAAAAGCACATGGGGAGTTTAGTTACCTCAGTGTTTATTATAGCAGACTGAAGATAAAGGTCAACCCCCTGTCCTGGAGCCCTCGGTGCTTTGAGGCAGAGAAAATGTTACAAATTGCTCAGACAGCTCTAACTATGCAAGTAATCCATGGAGCCTGCCAAGGAACACATGTGTTTCAGGCATAAATCGTCCAATCTATTCCTTTCTGAATTAACATCTGTCATCATGACACCATTCAAAATGACTGAAGACTGGATCATATTAACAACCACACATCTTGGATAAATATTTACCGTTCAGACTTTCTCCCCTCCCTCACTTTAAATAAAAAATGCAGATAGCAAAATTCCTGGAGCTGTGAAAGGGGAGTCTCTTTTCAGCCACTGACAGAAAGCATGTGATTTTATTTACAAAATCAAATCAGTGTTTTTCCCCTCCTCTGTGAGTCTCCATACCCCACAGGGGTGAATTTACAGCATCCTGTGGTGTTGCAATGCTTTCCAATGAGCTCTTCTGGGGAATTCTGTTATGCTGGAGGTTGCTCACCTCAGAGACTCCACAGAGCCTTCTCCCTCTGGATGCAGAAACAGATCTGGCTAATTGTGCCCCAAGAAGAGAAAAATTTGCTGTGACCTTTGCAGACAACTGGATAAAGCAAATAACTTACTTCCATGACAAGCTGTCAGGTGTATTACTGGCTTGCTACCCTGCTCCCCATAGTCAACAAATGGGTCATGGAGAGTGAGGACAGGGGGTCCCAGAGTCACAGAACAGGAGGGTGGGAAGGCAACAAGAGAGTGCAGCCCTACCCTTTGTACTCCCAGCACACAGAATTTTCCCAGATACTGGATTAAGTCTGCATTACAGAAAAAAGATATCAGCAGTCAGTGCTCCCCTCTGAGAGTATGTCATCTGACAATTGTAAGGACAGACTTCTAGGAAATTATGTGTGTTCAGACTGATTTTATCTAGTTGAGCTTCTAGCCACCACATTCTGCTATTTCTTCTCAGCACGGCTTGAGAGGCTGAGAAAAATCCTGCTGAAACCTTTCTGGATATTCTGCATAGCAGGGAGCAGTGCTCCTCTATCAGCAACTTCTCCTTCCAGTCCTTTACTCTCACAGTGTTTGAGTGGAACTTGATCAAGATATCCAGTCTTGATTTCAAGACATCAAGAGCAAATTCATCAAGACTGTAGGGCAGATGTAGCAAAAATACTTATACTGATTTAAATGTGCTGCCTTTTTTGGTTGTTTGCCTGGCTTCAGATATACTACTTCCTACAAAATTAAAAAGCCTTGTGAGAAAAAATGTTCCCTCTAGGCAGAGAGAGAGACTACAAATAAATCCCCCCAAAATCTCATGCATAAGCTAAATAAATTGAACTCCGTAACTAAATAAATTGAACTCAAATCTCTCAGACTAAGGGAGGCTTTGCAGACTTCAAATGATTCCTGCAGTCCTTTACTGAAGTGTTAACACAGAACATCTTTATTCTACTGGCAGTTGCATGAATAGCTGACACCCTCTGGGTGACGTCTCAGTTTCACTGGCGATGTCCTGGCACCTTTTCCATGTGCTGGATTCACTGTATGGAGGAACATCTGCTGCACACGTGGGCCATGCAATACCCTCAGCAGGCATGGGCTGCACTGGTGGTAGAACATATGGCTGGGTGGGACAGGCACACACCTTGCTGCTGGGGAGGCCAGGTGGAGGTGAGGCCCTGCAAGCAGCGGGAAAGTTGGGGATATCCGACAGCACTGTGGGGCAAAAGGGAGCACGACACAAACCCACAGGCAATCAGGCAATTTCATTAGCTCTGCTGTTTATGGAATTGTGTGTGTTTCATTAAGATCATCATCAGATTTGGAATTACTTTCTTTACATTGGCTCAGCTATCCCAATCGAGGCAGGCAACCTGAGTTTACAGGCACTATGACCTTGAAATGCACCTACGGGATTTGCATAATACTGGTGTCTGAATATTGCCAGAGCCTGCCAAACAGAGTGAGTGCAACATGAGCACCCTCCTGGTGCTTTTTCAAGACATCTGCACTAGCTCTTCAGCTGGCCCTCACCGACTTTTCAAGATGTGGAAAAACTGCAAGTCTAAATTGCCCATCTTTTTTGACTTTGGTTGAGAAGGAAGGAGTGATGAAATATCCAGGCGAGAGCAGCAACTGTCAGTTGTATGGCAACAGACATCAGAAGAGATTAGATGGTGACAATATTAGGAAGAAATTGTCTCAGGATAAAGCAGGATGGGTAGGCAATCCCAGAAAGGATGTCCTACTAGGGCAATGATACAGTCTTCTCAGGGGTAAATCCTGTTTGGGTCTCTTCATTTAAGAATGATGTACAGGAATAGAAACTAAAGAAATAAAAATCTGACTGGAGCTCTCTGGTTTTCACGTTACAGCTGGGATTACTGAGCCAGAAATGAAGATGATGCTGTCTTGGCAGATGTGGGATAAAGGTTCTTTAAGGACTGCTGATGCCTAGCATGGCTAAATGCTTCTCCTCCATTAGTAAAAGCGTAGGGCAAGGATGACTGGTGTTAGGTAACAGCAAGCAAAGCAAGGGACAAAAAAAAAGGACAAAACCCATGCATAGTGTGGAAAAGATTAGAAGGGCAGACACACCAACAATTTTTATTTTAATTTTAAAGAGAAACTGTCTAAAAATTGAGTAATCAATTATGTAATTCCTATAAGTATAGATACTTTGTAAACTTTTGACACCTGGATTTTTTTCATCCAGGAAATAGTGTGGTCATGGCTATTTTTTAATTTCTTCATCTGCCCCAAGAGCTTAGGTCAATGGTTACAGACTTGTAGATATTAATGGCTACCCAATCTGGGTGGACAAGTTTTATTGCCCAGGACACATGCACCTGGCAACATTGAATGCTATGAAGGCACATTGCAAAGGCACCAGAGCAGCCCCTGCCACCAGCTGATGCTTGACAGTGCACTTAGAGACAGACACACTGTGCATGCCTGGGTAGGAGCAGCTCTCAGCTATGTAGTGACCTGCCTAATCTCATTAGGCTGTTGCATGCAGGTATGTATGAAGGGCAAGCTCCAGCCTGCACTTTCCACACCAACAACCTTCCTTTGGGAATCTGGCCAGGAAGTCTCCCCCAAGGCCTACGTTGCAAACTGGGTCATTTGCCTACTGAGGTTCCTGTATGGTCCTCACCATAGTGCTACCTGAAAGCTTGTTAAAAATCACAAAATACACAACTAAACCTTTCTCCCTGTCTTGATCAATAGGGACAACATTTTATATAGCATATCTACATATTTTCCAGCCTCTCATCTGACCATGACTGGAAAAAACTGGCTTACCTTCTCTCATAGGGCACCAGTGTTCATACTTCTCCTTAAATCTTCTGGAAATTGCTCTGATCTCCTAGGCCAGCCACAGAATTATTTTTTTTTTCATATGCAGGTCTTCCATGGTTCCCATGGGCCATTCCCACCAATGCAGAGCAATGGTGAAACAGCTCCTGACCATGGCAGCACAACCCCCCAGCAGTATGGACTGGCCTTCTACAGAGCCAGAGAGATCAAAACCTTAAAACCCAAACAATGATGTCAAAACAATCATACCAGAAAGACAAGCTAACTCCCAGCTACTCTGGCAAAGGAACATGAAACATGCTCCACAGAATGCATCACAGAGACTCTTCCACCTCATCCTCTCAGTCAGAGATTTGGTAGGAGCCAGAAAAGCCTGCCTCATGTTTTCACTTTCTTACAAAGCATTTTCTGTGCTTCAGCATTAAGTCATGGTTCAGCTGCCTTGACTGAGACACTGAATGATCCTGATGATGTGGGAGGGTATTCTGTGCTACAATTCCTCCTAGAATTCCCCCACACTCTGTAAGTAGAAATGGTTTTTAAACCATGTGCTAGGACTACTGGACAACCACCACTGAAAAGGCTTTCTTGCCTCTTCCTCACTGCAAGCCTCATCATGTCCCTTGAGCAGGCTGGCTGCCTTACTCACCAGCCATGCCTTCCTGAATTATACTTCTGAAGGGATTAGTTATAAATAGCTATTTAGGTGAAAACTCAAATTTCTGAAAGAAATTGAACAACCCTTAAGCTGACTTCTCAGTTCAAAAGCTTTTCTTGTGTATGATGGAGCAGTTTCTCCTCCCTTTCAGCTGAGTCCAAGGAGAGCAGGACACAAGGCAATGCCCACCCAGGCACATCTCTAAGCAGATGGGCTGAAGCTGTGTTTCAGCACAGGATGAGGCACTACAAATCTGTAACCAAGCTTTGCAGTCCCAATGCATTAAGAAAACTGGTAGTGGATTTACATCTCCACCAAACCAGAATGCTGTCCCAAGGATCATCCTACATGTCTTTCTCACAGTCCATGAAAACCTGAAAACACCCACTATACACAAGACATTTAAAGCAACAAGCCCCTTGGAAGAGAAAAGGGAAAGAAAACACTTGCAATTCAAAAGCAAACTCTGGAGTGAATCTGCCAGTAGCAGTGGCCACTCCATTCATCACCAAAGGCAAGGGACAGCACTGGAAAAAGCAGATTCTCCCTCCCTAGTGCAGACCCAGAGAAACCACCTGCTCAAGTGCTGGCCTCAAGTTCTAAATGAGCTGAAAATACATTCATGCGGATGAAGCTTTCCTTGGGATGGGACAGCAACAACAGATTCACAGTCTCATTGCTTTCCTGAAGATGACAGGAGGAGCATGATGGCTCCTCCTTGGTTTTAGGATGTAAACCAGCCCCCAGGTAAGGCTATTTCATAATCTGAGGAATCCACAGTGAACTACAGGGCTGTGACATTCACAGGGTGCCCTAGCAAACATGCAGCATGACAAGGCCAGTAACTAATGGAAGAAGAGGAGCTCTAAACAAAAGCTCAGCAGACAGCACAAGTGCTGGCAGCAGTCTGGCCTTGGCTCCAGCACAGCAACACTCACTGATTATGACAGGAAGGTATCATAACACACATTTTACCACAACTAGGAGTATGCTGTTGGGTTAATACAATAATGTAGTTCCTCAATAAAAAGTTAAATAAAAGCTTCCCCAGTGCCCCATCCACAAGGTCTCTGAAGCAGCAGCCACGTGCTGTGACACAGGAGCAGGGGTTATTGTCGAGCCCACTGCTGGAGGATGATGGCTGTTGGGCACCACTGCTGTGTGCCAGTTGTCAGAGACATGTCCCTGCAAGGGACAGACAACCCAGCCTGGCCTTGCTCACAGGCAGGTGCTCACTTGCTCCTATGACTTTCACTATCAAAGAGAATTTCTAGGTGCCGCAGGCGCTTTCTGCACAAGTGACTCCTCCTGGCAAAGGCTGCAGAGATTCCCGCTGGAATCATCCGCAGGCTCATTACCACATGAGCAGGAAGCTTGTGAGCTGCCAATTTCTAGTGGCACCTTTGCCCTCACTTGGCTGCTTTATTGCCATGTGCCAGATGTTCAGGGATGTGAGCCCTAGCAAGCAAGAGAGCTCCCTCTAATTCACTAATGACAGCCAAGAAACCGCCCTGGAACTGGCCTCAGTACTAGGCTGAGATGGCTGCTTTGCATATCTGGAGCTTGTAAATTCCTGCTTGTTTCAGGAAGCATCTACTCTCAATGCAACAGAGAAACTTTCAGCTTTTGACCATTATTTTAAGAAGAGCAATAGATGATCAAGCCTCTATTCCTTTGCAATTCCTCTGGTACTTAGTGTATTCAGAAAGAGTTTCTGTCACTGAAAGAACCAGGCAGATGCAGGAGGGCACAAGCAGTGGGAAGCAGCAGGGTGGATCACAATATATATAGATTATGTCTCTTGGCAAAAATAACAGTCCAGGAGAAAGTTTAACTGTTTTGAGTGACTGTCCATGAGTAATCCCCCTCTGGGAATGCACTGGCAACAGTTGTTTCATCAGCAAAGGGGTGCCTGGAAGTGTCACAGGCTCTTACAGCAATGATTCCAAGTCAGCACTGCCAGACCAGTCATGACAGACGCACGAACAGCTCACATCTGTGACCCCTCTGCAACAGCCATGAGTTCATGGAACTGCAGGCTCTGGGACTACAACCCACTTCCTTTCCACTTGTACACTGACTTATTAGGTCAGCGTGGTGCAATACTCTCCTCTGCTAACCATGTCACCTCTCTCCATCCCATACTCCTTTTAGCTGCAAGCAGTGCTATGATTTTCTCCTTTAGTTTATTCTAATGCTTGTCAAATGACTGAAATCAGATTACCAGCATTTTAGTCATTCAGATTCACTCACTTCCCCTTCTTAAAGGCAGGTCTACATTCTCTGGTGATACACTATGCTCTACACTATGAACATTTAGCCAAACCTGTCCTTTTTCCAGCTTAATGTTTTCTCTCAAGTTTTCACTTGCTTCCAGATATTTCTGGTTTAATGTGAAATAAAAAGCAGTTGAGCTTTTACATTTCCTTAGGTCCATATCCCACTGCTCCTGCTTCGGGCTATAGTGTCTCCCAGGGCACCTAGGCACCACACAGATATCAGGGAGGCTGTTGCACCAGACTGTATGTAACACATAAAATCCCCTGCCCCACTGTTCTGCTCATGCTTCTGCATCAAACTGATTCCTTTTCCTGATAACATCTCCTGAAAATCCTCCCCTCTACACAGCACGTATCCCTTTCTCAGTACGCAAGTGCGGCCAAAAGACCAACACAACACAGAGCAAATCCCTCTCAGCTGCAGGGAGAATAAGCTTATCTGACCACTGACCCAGCATTAAATAGCCACTAGCCTTTCATTTACTCTTTCTCAAATAAGCTCCCTTGATTTCACTTACTCAAGAGAGGACTAAGCAAGGATCCCAGTACCTGGCCTGGAATCTCTGGTCCAGTAGGTCCAAGCTGCTCCAGGTGCCTGAAGGAATTCAGAAGGTCTCATTACCCACCTCTGACTGTACCATGGACAGGTGCAGTTGCCATCAACAGTCACAGATAAAGGAAACATCAGAGGGCAGAGATCAGCCCATTTTTTTGAGGAATGTGTCGACTTCCACAGCAGTTGTGTTCTTTAGCAGAATGTTTCCATTTTCCTTTTCTCCATCCGGAGGCCAGACCCCTGACTGTAACCACTGGCTTGCAATAGGGACGAAGTCTTGCAGATGGACATGTCAGATAAGGAATAAGCAACAGTGGCATACAGGGCTCTCAGGTCATGCAAGTGCCTCTACATAAATCCAGGAAAGGAAGAAACTCCCCTTTCTCTGGAAAACAAGCTGAGAGAGAAACAAACTCTTGACACACAGAGAGCACTGGGCAAGCATTTGTCATTTTGAACTTGCCACACACTGATGAAAATACTAAAGCTCACTAGCAGAACAAACAGACGCCTACGTGCTATTCCCATAGCACTGCTAGTCCTCCATTGGGCCACTCCTATCTGAGAGACAGCACTTTCTGCATTGGTTTCCTCTAGAAAAAGCAGCTGTGTGAGCCACCTGCTTGCAGCTAAAGCCAGTGACAGCAAGATCTCAGCCTCAAGTAGAGAAAAATCAAACTAGAGAGCACAAGACAGATGTTTTTCAGTCACCTGGGCTGCATCCTAAAGTACTCGATGAACTGGCTCAGCAGCCTCAAGAACTAGCATTGATTCCCTTTGGGGTATCAAAACCCCCCAAAAAAGGTAGGGAGTCAAAGGATTGAAAAACAGACAAAAGTAGTGCCTAGCCTTAATAAGGCGAAAAAGGGAAGAGAGTTGAATTATTATTTCAATTCCCAGAATAGCAGGATTAATTATTTGTAAGCACCTGAAAAAATATATAACAGACTGAGTAGCAACCCAGGTGGATTTGTCAAGAGTGAATTATTTAAAAAAAATTTCTTTATACAGACAAAAAATTATTGTAGGAGAGAAGCAAGACATGAACTGGAATTCAGTAAAACCTCTGACAGATCACTTTCACAAACATGCCAAAAGTGTTATTGATGATACAAGCATGATACAAGTTCAGAAGTGGCCAAAATATCCAGGAAGCTCAGTGGGCTCACTCTAGGAATGGAAGGATGTTAATACTTTGGGGTCTGCCTAGGAACCAACATTGTTTAGTGTTTTCATTATCAACCTGGATGATGAAGTAAAAAGTATGTTTATTAAATTGCAGAGGACATGAATCTGGAAAGAATGGCATGTATGCTGGGAAATCTGCCAAAGGAACTTGGCAAACTGGAGGGGTGTTCTGGAAGAAAGGATCAGTAGGGACAAGTGCACAGTGCTGCTCTTTGGCACGAGGAGCCAACGGCACAAGCACAGGGTGTGGAGTGGGGGAAGTGGCTGCTCTCCAATTCTTTCTGAGACCTGGAGTCTCCAGGAATCTGAGACTCACCTTCAGTTCCATGCCACTGTGGAAAAGGCCACAGAAACAGTGGATGTATAAAGAATGAGAACTGTGAGGTTAATTAATTATCTATTTGCTCCTCCTTTTTGCTGTAGTCTGTACATTTCTGGGCACTGCTCTTTAAGAAAAAGATGAATTAACTACAAACATTCAAAAGAGCAACAGGAATTAAGAGGTCTGGAAAACATCACCTAAAAGAACTGAAAAAAACCTCAGAGTGTTTATTCTGAAGAACCGAAGGATAAGGAGCCAATCACAAGAACACTGAAGTAATGCACAAAGCTGAAGTTCTTTCTGCTCTCTGCCAATCTGGGCACTGAAGCACACAGTTAAGAGAACTGCAATCACTCTCCCCAGTCTAGCAGGTTTTAACAGACTATTTGCTGCATCTTTCCAAGAGCAGGGGATACCACACAAGAATCTACTGATGATGACTTGACTGCAAGCATCAGGTGGAAATTAAATTTGTTTTGAAGTAAACCAACCCATCCTTTGAGTTTCAAGCCAAACACTAGGAGTCCCTGCAACTGCATTCAGGTTGCAGGGCACTGACACTGACAGGGTTTCCCTTACCCTGAATGAGGAACAAGAGCCTGACATAAAGCAAAGAAAATTACTTTTGACTCAATTATTCATGTTACGAAAGCCCACTTGTGCTTGCCCAGAGGTTGACAGGTAACTTCATCTGTCTGGTAGCAAGAAAATAATTGCAAGTTGGTGCCAGTGTTAGACAAGAGCAAAGTATGAGCCCTTAAGGCCCTCTGTGTAACAACTGTATACAATGATATTCCCAGACTGTTTCGTTATGTATGTGGTGAGCTGCCAACCTCCTCTCTGTGTCTCTAAACACACAATATAACAATATGCCATCCCCTGAATGCTAATCCATTTGTCTTCTTATTTGCTGAAAGGTCATTAAGCAATATTTGAAAACAGATACATATATATATATAAGGTTTGTAAAACAAGAACTATACCCATTATATATTTGGGATTTCCTGACAGACAAACCATCCACTGAATGAGAAGTCATTGATCACAACCTGATTCTGTTCTGGGTAGGTGAATTAAAGAGAGCAGCCCTGACTATTAACAGGTCCATGATGCTTCAGAAGGGCACTCATGCAAATGAGAGGGTAAAATTTTTACATGGGGAAAGCAGTCTATCCACCATTTCAGTGTTTTCAAATGAGACTTGATACTGCTGTTCTGGATGATACTTTAACCAAACTTATACCAAATCATGAATCTCAGTAACTGAGCAAGATATAATGGCTTGTGCTATTCAGGAGGTCACATTAAAGCTGATTGTAGCCTTTTCAACAAGTTGTGCTGCTGCTGTCTCCTCTTCCCCTCCTGTGACATCACATCCTTGTCCCCAAACTCCCATTTCTTCCCTTTACCATTGCTCTTTTCCTTCCTCTGCTCTTAAATCCTAAGAGTCCATAAAATCCATGCAAAAGCTGGTCCTTTTAAATACTCTTTAAGATAACTAAAATTTAATTGTTCATAGTACACACTAACAATCCTGAATAGCAAGCCTTATCTGTGATGCAACACAGATTACAGAGAGCTGTCTTTGTAAAGCACATTTAATTAAAGCTGAAGTCCGTGTAGGTAAAGAAAGTCTTCACTTAAATGCAGCAGGACGCAGAGTGGAACTCTCCTCAGACCAAAATGTGGCAGATATGATGGTGATACCATGTCTGCCCATCCTCGCTAATTAGGTGACCTCCACAGTGTCAGCTGACAGCATTCTTACCACTTTCTCCTTGTAAACAATGTATTTCAGCCACTTGAAATCCTGCCATTTGAATCCTGCCAGAACAAACAGGGAATCCTTCTCATACTGCTCCATTTTCTGGATTGCACCTTCAGGATATGTGATCCGGAGTGTTGTCTTGCCACCCACATCTTTTTCAAAGCCCTTCACTGGAGCCGAGTTCAGCCTGCAGGGCAACCAGAGAAAAGACATTGTCACAGATTCCCACTTGCACTCCTGTGTGTTGATGACACAGCAATCACTGCTGGGCAAGAGCTCCCTGTAGCAGCTGCTACAGTAGCAAATTAATATTAGTTAATTCCTGCAGTTCTTCATCACAAACACTTAGGGAGGTTTGTACCAAGCGACGACAGCTTAATTAGAAGTTACATAAATTCTATCATTGAATATAATGCAAACCATTTCTGCATATCAACTCCAGTGATCTAAATAGGGTTGGAGGTTTTGGAAAAGGAAAGTGAAAAATATTGTCCTTGCAAATTTAGAGTAACAATCTCATTAATATTTTAACGGCCCATTGCTCCTGTGATGTGTTTGTTGGGCTCGGCAAGGCTGTGCTGAAAGAGATGATGAAGCTCCTCATCTGTTTAAAAAAACTGAAACTAGTCTCATTTTCCAGCTCCAGCCCAGAGCTTACACCACTCACCTGCACTGAGGCTGCATAAGGAAATAAGACAATTAATAATTCTCAAAAAAATCTCATAGGATCAATCTGCACCTCTTTAATTCCCCAAACTGGCCCATTGGGAGGGTGAGTTGCCTTGCAATGCCAGCACAAAGGAAGAGGTTGGGCTGGGACAAGGCTCAGCACCACTGCAGTCTCATGGGCTCCAAGGAGTCACACAGCTCTGCTCTCGGGGATGCTGATTTCTAAGGAGATGCTACGTATTTAGCTGTGCTTTTGTTAAAATATTTCTGAGGAACAAAGCTTTTTCCCTTGAAAAAGCAAACTGCTTTAGCATATACAGCAATGGTGACTTCCATGACATTAAATTTTTCAGATTTTCTATTCAAAACTAAAAACCCAAAGCTGAGGAAATTTCATGTAACTTGGAATACAAATCTTGCTGACATCAAACAGCAGCCTCTGATGGCACAGGATCGCCTGCTTGAATTATTGCAGCATTCTTGACTTGGTGTTGTTCAATATACTGCAAAGTGCTTTTGGACTGCAAATTTTGCCATGCAGGAATGTTAATGGGAATCTGAATTTGCCTTTTTCAGCCTGGGTAAGCATTTGACATTGGAAAACTTTTAGTAGAATAAAAATCTCTATACAACCTGAAATTATATTCAAAATCCAGAGAAATACATTCTTAGGCATTTTTAGCAAAAATACTTATTTAATCATCAGCAATAAAATATCAAAGGCAAAACAACTCAAGAACCAGCACCACCACAATTAATACAGCAGATGAAGTCTTTTCCCATGGTATATAAACCCTTTGTAGCCTGACTTGGAGGAACTAGACCTGAGTACAATTCTCCCAGCCAGCCTGATCCCTTGCTTTTTCCTCTGTTGCTGATGGCACATTCACACACCACTCACTTCTTCTGTGGGCAATATTTAAACTTTTAAGTGTTGTGTCTCTTTGGGCAGATGACCTTTTATAAAGCAAAGCATGTGGCTCTAAAGGTAACAGAATACTACCAATACTATCAATATTCTGCAAAGAAAGCAAGTTTTACATATTTTCATCTGTTTTCTTTAGGATGAGGTGGTGTCTGCAGTTGTTTCAAATGTACTGTGCAGGGCTTGGCAGGGCTTTTTCCATCCCCAGCTGCTGGGTTCACTGTTTTGCTGCTTATTTTATTAACAATCTCAAAACTTGGGAGCCCTACTTTGTATCGAGACAGGAAATAAATCAAAACTTCCCCAGGTGAAATGAACTCAGGTCTCCAGCAAAGGGCCAGAGTGTGAGCTGCTGCTGGAGCCACAGTGATAGAACCAGCACCACCAAGGCCCAGGGTAGAGCCCTGAGGGCAGCGAGGGCAACAGGGCAGGGAAAGTTCAGCAGCCACAGCACCCAAAGGTGCAGACTCCACAGCTCAAAGCCCTTCCCAAGCAGGATGTACTGGTGGTTATAAACACAGCTAGATCTTGGAAAACCTCAGTTAGGATGTCAGGCCTCCTTGTACTGCCCATGGACAGGCAGTTTTCTCCACAAGAAGTTTCAGAGTGTTTTTCTGTCTATGTTTGCTGATTACATATGGAGACACTAACTCCTAACCTTGGCACCATGAAGATCCTTTCAGATACCACTCGAGTATCACCATCAGGTGAATCTCTATCTGGTTCTAATCAGGAATTTCTGATACAAACTTATTTTTGCCCAGTCTGCAATCTATTCTAAGGAGGCATTTCAGAGCACTGATGACTGACTGCTGCAAGAAGTCCTGCCAGGTAAATAGTGTGACAGCTGGGAATAACATCTGCACTGAAATCTGATAATGTCTAGTTAAAGAAAAACAGTAACTCACTCCAAGCTCTTTTAGAACTGACAAAGCTGAATTGGACTATCTTCGTTGCAAAGAACAAAATTTCTTGCTGCAATTAGCAATCCTCACATGGCAACACATGAGGCATCAAAGAACTCCACATACTGCTGGATCACTCCTTTGTCCACAAAGTACCATATTTTTTTGTTTAAAATTCACTCCCTAGGTCCCAAATATTATCCTTCAAAGGAGTTCTTCAGTGTATGAAAAAGGATGTTATAATACATGGGACTTCCCCAGCTTCCACAGGAATAAAGAAAGCAGTTGGATACATATCCAAGCACCTGGCTTCATTTAACCTTTACAGTTGACTTCTCTCTCCTTTATCCATCCCACCAACAGCACAGGTGCTTAGCTGCCCTCTTATCCCCCCAGCTTGCAAACTGACAGAGATTTACTGATGTGGAGAGAAAAAGTTCAAGTTTTCATTTGGAAATTAAATAGTGGCCTTTCTGATGTAAATCTTAGTGGGTGGCTTAGACCAGATGGAATGAAACTGTTCTTTTGCTACTTTTTGAACAACCTGAGCCCAAGGAAAGGCTATAAACTGCATTTTAATTCAGCTGAAATAACTAAAAGTCACTCAACTATGACGAGAAGTAAGAGTGGGATGAGCTAGGAGAAGGGCTGTGAAAATTTTGTCCTGTTCTGAACAGCCATCCCTGTGTCCAGCATACTGATGGAGAAGCAGGGAACCATTCACAGGAACCAAAGACAGAAAGGGATCTTGGTCTTTTTGTCCAGAGATAGAGGATATTTATTTCTCTCTGTATGTCCTATTCTTTCCTTACACATGGAAGAGAAGAGACCATGCTAAATAATACCTGCCTTAAATTCTTTTATTAATCCCTTTCTTTCTTCTACCTTTAGCTAAGAATTTGCTATTTGTCACCATGTCTTAAAGTTGATTAAAGCTGAGAAAGATTATATCAGATACATTTATTTTAATACGAAATCAGTTATCTTACTAAGAAAAAAATACCAACTTAGACTATGTTAACCAGTTTTATAAACTTAGATTGCAGTTTATCCCACTTTTATTATTTACCATCATAATATTTTGTTACTCAAAACTTGATGGAAAACTGCTTTTTTTTTTTTCAGGTCAGACTAATGGGTCTGTAGCTCCCTAGAGCACATCCTCCCTCCCTCCTACACACACTCTCTCACTCTCCATTAGTACAGGTATTATGTTTGTTAATCTCCAGTCACCCAGAACGCCTCCCTGACTTGACAGATTTATTAGTAAGAGTTATGACTAGACCTGTGATTTCACATATCAGCAGGTTTTTCAAGCATTCTGAGATGGCGATGATCCAGGTCCTCAGCAAAAGCAAGAAGTCCTAACTCTGACTAAACTGCTTGGCACTCCCATCACTCTGCTTCTGCTGCCTTATTCAACATTGTCATCTGCAGTGACACAGAGCCAAAGTATTGCCAGTTTCTAGGGCACACTTACAGGTGTTTAATCACTGCTGGGTCCTCTCTCATACAGGCTTCCTGCTTCCTAACATCCTCTGCTGCACCATTCTTAGTCCTGCCCATCCTAAAAGTGAGGTGTAGTTCCTGGGGAATGCTACATGTGTATGACCAAAAATACTCTCTTGAGCTACCACAGGAATATATCTGGGAGCAGATCCAACAGTGTGAGTTACTGCTTGACCACCTAAGGACATCATAAAAGCAGCAGCTTTCAGAAAGGAGCTATGAAGAGAAGGTTCAAGTGGTATCATACAAGAGACCACATTCCCAAGAAGCTGTGCAAAACAGAAAGCTTGAGGAATGCTTTTACCCTTTGATGTGATCATCATTTATAATAAACCTTTTTAAGCTCATGCCTATTTTTACCCTCCCTGTAAGTTAATGCTTCCATACAAAGGGATACTGCAACTAGTACAGGTTAAAGCTGGCCTGAACAGCAAGTGAACTGATACAGAAACTGAATATGGGACAAGAACTGTAATGCCAAAGACTCACCTGACAACAACGTCATAGTCATCAATTTTTAACCCCAATGACTTATTTGCAAGTACTCCACCGTTTCCCACAATAATACATCGCCGGCAGCTGAGACTGCGGAAGAAACAGAGGAGAGAAGTGATTTTTGTAACAGAACTTCAAACACAGAGAGCACATATTTAGTTTGCATGCATCTGAGAACTACAGGAAACCTCTGCAAACATAAAGAATTAAGAGGGGGACAGAGATACACTTGATCCCCAGCTCACCTCATCATGCCCAGGCATTACATGTGATAAACTGCTTTCAACACCTCACACCACGTGTGGCCTAATGAGATGAGCTGTCAGGACAAGCAGCTCCTCTACCCCCACACCCCCGGTAAGATGGGCTTGAATCAAACCCATCTGTTTACTTGAACCATCTCATTATTCATTCAGCACTGAAATAACAATAAACCAAAGGCTTAGTGAGGAAGTCTTCACTCCAAGCAATTTTATGAGTGCAGGCAGATCTTGCCAGGTATCTGGGGTATGCTCACCTTGCTGAGAGCAAAATTGCTGCTGTTATTGTGGGACTTCAAGAGACAGAAAAACATTAAATTGAGAGAAAAAAGACCCCCACCCCTCCACGCCTGTCCAGTAGTAAACATATATGGAGACACAATAGGTGAGGAAAGGGAAGAAAAATAACCTTAATTATAAAAAAACAGGAAAGAGAAGGAAAAGAACAGTTTCTCGTGGAACCCTGAGTCACGAGAACTCTCTGCAGCAGATGTTAAAAAGCGATTTTGTTTTGAAGACAGAGAAAGGACTTCTTTCCAGCAATCTAATCCCAAACGCAGCTGGCTCTGCTGGCAATGTGCCTCCATCTCTGGTAGTTCACTGAAGGAATACGTGTCTGCAGAGCCTATTTCGGAAAGGGTCCAAGGCAATCAGTTGTTTGGAGCAGATCCCTGAACTAGGCAGCCTTCCTAGTCCCAGGCACAGTCAACTGGTCACTTCTAGGCTGTCCCCTCTGTGATAAGTCTAAAGAGCCAGCATGAGGAAAGCTCTGTTTATGCGGGGTCCCTTTTTGCAGAGCAGGGCTGGAGGGCACTCAAAAGACTCAGCTAAACCACTGAAGGTCACTCTGCCTACAGAGCCATTAGCTGGAGACACGTGCAGAATTAACAGCACCAAGAGATGCTCAGGAACAGCTTCCCCTGCCCAGATGAAGTTCCACTGCAGATCTGAGCCTTTCGCCTTTCCAAAAGAAAAAACTTCCTCATGCAGATGGACATATTAGCCCAGCATTCCCAAGGGCTGAAGAAGCTTGTGTGTTTGTGAAAATCAAACCACAATCAAACCACAATAGAGAAAGAATTTTATAGATGATGNGCATAGCAAAAAAAAAAAAAAAAAACAAACAAAAAAACCCAAACAAACAAGTTCTGGCAACAAGAAGAAATCAGAAACAATATCTGGTTCAAGCAGTATACTGTGACAAAGAGGGAAGGGAGAGTCAGCCCCAAGTACACCAAAATGAATGACAAAGATGGTAACAGCTTTGTCAAAACCTTTAAGGAAAAGGCGCTGTAGGACAGAGAAAGAGACATAGTTCAGTTCTGGCAAAGTGATATTTCAGAAGGAAATACACTCTTTTGATGATTATGACAGGAAAGTTTGACCTCCTAAAAAACAGACTACTGGGTGAAATACTGTACCTTCTCTACTCAGCTGTCTCTCAGCTGTGACTCCTTTTGAATTTTCTGTTTTGAAGAAGAATACAGTGCTGAAATCCAAAGGCTGCAAGCTCCAGGCACTCCACTCTATCCTCTTCCCACTTACTGTTAGGATGTTCTTACCAATTCTGAATACAGATCTGCTTGTTTCAACCTCAAACCACTTAATTGCTTTCTTTGCTTTTCTGCTAAATTAAAGCACCATCTACTGTCAGCAGTCCCTTCCACATCTGCATGAGATCCACTTATGTGAAAGCACTGTATGTAAACATCTGCCTCTCACAGGACAGACTGGTGAGCATGAGCTGCTGCACATGAGATAGAACAACCAGTTCCACCAGCCAAAGCTGCTCCAGCAGCTTCATGGCCCTGCTCCCACACAGGACTCAGAGACAGATCAAACCCCACTCCTAATCTTTTACTGACCATGCAAACTGGAGTGAGCTCATGACATCTTGCACAGTATGGCAGCTCTTCTAGGCCTTGAGTCACTCTTGCAGTATGTCCCTGAACAATTCTCAACTTCTCCCCAGATCTCCAAAGTACTGATTCTGGAAGACCAGCATGAAGAGCTAATGCTGCTCAAGGCAGAGTGCCTTTTACACAGAGGTTTTACTTACATAATTCCAATCCTCTTCTTACAGTCATTGGTTTGCAGAATACAATCCTCATCTTGTAAACATGACCTGCATTGTTGCCTCTGTGATGCCTTATTTTTGATTTGGCTCCAGTGAAGGATGCAACAAAATAGTCAAGACTGACTTGGCCCTCCTACTCATTACTTTTCCAGTCTTTGGTTCTGGCAAATTTTCCTAGTGGAATTTCACATTTACTCCAGACTGGTTTTAGCCTCTGTGAACACCTGCCAGCAGGATTACACTAGAAGTGTCACTAAAGGATTAATTCTCAACTCTGACAATAACTTTTTAAAGCTGTGTAACATATCCTATTCCTAAAAAGGATACCTCTAAATGGTGTAGTATAGAAACAGAACATAATGGACTGAGACAAATAACTAATGTGTACCTCTAAAAGTTTACCTTTACCATTCAAGCTTCTAGTTCTTCTAAAAATATATCCTCTACATAGCAAGATTTAATTTCCACAAATCCAAAGTAACATAACATCAGTTATGCTGCCATCCTGGCTCTGTCCTCTGCAGGATTTTTCCTGCAAAACCAAACGAATCAACTCACAGCTACCTCTTTATTTTCTCCCATATTTCTCCGGGAATGGCACAACATTTTCTGTTCTATCACACATTCCAAGAAGGGCTAAAAAGCAAACAGTAATAACAACAAGAATTTTTTATTTAACTCTTTAAACACTCTTCAGTGTTTACTGACTTTAAAAGACATATAATTGTCATTTAATATCCTTGTAGTTACTAACAAAAAAATCACTTTGTATTTCACTGTTGCTGTAAACTGAGACATCTTTCTATCTTTACCCCCAAAAATGAAACAAATACTTAACTGAATGGTTCTGCCTTTACTCATTGTAACTGATAGGTTAATCACTTTTGCCCAGCTTCATGTCTGAACCACTCTTCTACCCTCGTGGTTCTGACATATTTAAATGCATTCTCCTCTTTCCTTAAGTCTGCAGATAAGATTTTTCATTAGTAACTTTCTGACCCTAAGGTCTCATCTTTGATCTTCTAACAGCTTAAATTTCTTTCAAATGTACTCTGTCTACTGATTGTGCCTGAGCATGGGAAACCTGCACAGTCATTGCTGGCTCCGGGCAAGTTTCTGAGTGAAGAAATACACAGTGCAAGCAGCATCAGTTACAGCTCAATTGTTTCTCCACAAAGAAGTGTGCAAACACCTTTGTGCTTGTTTACACAGTATGTCAAAGCCCTATTTCGTTTCCAGAAGAGCTCAAGGATTGAGCACATCAGACACAGCCCATGTTTCAGTTTGCTACCAGGGTGGTATGAAGGACGGTCATGGACTTTCCACAACAGATACTCCCTAAAGCCCCAAGCTGGGAGCTGCAGCCAGATGTACAGACTCTTGACATAGATACTCCAAGGTTCAGTTCATCTACACGAAAGGCAGGATTCATGTAGATTTTCTTGAACAATATAGCACTGTAAACACATGTATGCTTTGTAGCAATTCCTATTTCCTCTTTTCTCTTATCAAAGTGCTTTAGGGATTTGTCAGGGGAGAAAAACCACAAAGCCTTTCTTTACGCAACTTTGGATCTGAAGGCTTTGAGGAAAGATATAACAGAATAATTAAAAAATACATCTTTAGGGTAGCTGGTGCTTAAGGAGGCTTAACATATTCTGGTTTGATCTGGCTGCTGTTAAATGGGTGCTATCAACCTGAACCAGAGGGGGACACACACCTCTCTTGTTCTATCAAATCCCTTCCTCACTTGTTCAGGTAATATACTGCATTAGTAAAGACTATGATAGTTATAAACTCAAACTCTCAGTTTTATTTCATTACCAGCTGGAGGCAATACAAAAAACATCAGTCAGGTTTTTATATTTATGTCTTTTCATAGGAAATTTACATGTCATCACCACAGAGATGTAATCCAAAAATCCACTGAAGTCCAGCCAGCAGATGGGCTGTGGAATTATAAATCAAGCCCTGATCCATTTGCAGAATGAGGGACAGGCCACTGGAGGAGCCACTAAATCAAGCAATCAAAGTCTCAGCAATATAAGTGGGCCTGGAAAAGTCAATGGAGGGCAAGAAGTTTCAAAGATGAGGCTCACTGACATCTGTGTTAGGGAGAAAGACATGCCAGCTCAGAAGGAAGAGGTCAGTGGTTCTAGAGGAAGTCCCCTGGATCTGCAAAGTTTTCCAGACAAGCTCAGGGGTGAGTTGTAACTACTCTCCAGAATAGCACTGGAGCAGGAGCAAGTTACCATTCAACACAACGGATAAGGAGTCATGAAAGCAGGGCACCATGTACACTGTGTTACAGGTGTGAACCACAGCCTTTGTTCACATGCCCTCCAGCTGCTGCTAGTTATAACACAATGGAGGGATTAGTGGAAGTGAGTTGGCAAAGCTGCTGTGGGATGATGAAAAGTGCACACATACCCGGAAGGATCACGTTTGCCTCATTTCAGCACCACGTCAGTACATTGTGTCAGGAAAGGTGCATCAGGATGCCCTTTAGCACAGGAATAATCAAACAAACAAGTTCATTTCCAGGGCTTATGAGAGGCAAGTGAATGCAACTTCTCAAGGACCAGCTTTGTGAAGGAAGGCAGAAATGGAGAAGACTGGGTAGGAACAAGACCAAAGGCTTGGTGTAGAGATCCTCCACCACACAACTCTAATCCTCTCTTTCCTTTCTGTGCTCTCACGCACTGCTCTGACCTCACCTTTCCTGCCTCTCCCACCCTTCCCCTGGGAAAGCTGCCTTCAGTGTATAGTTACACAAACACCTACTCCAATGGGCTGGGCAGTGCTCACCCTCCCCACCCATCCCAGCCTCTGCCTCTCCTGCTGCCATTTCAGCTCTGTGCCCACAGAACTCTTCAGTGGGAGGGGAGCTCTGAAATGAAGTCACTGGAATGACCTGGGTTGAGAGAAAAACTCATAAACTGGAATCATCTCACTGATCTAGTTTGAAGTCCCTTTTCAAACAATAGCAGCAGCGCAAGGAGAAGGGCAGCAGCAGCAGCAAATATTGCTGCTTAGACTGGTTTTGCCAACAGAGAAAACGTTGGTGTAACTCCATTCTGAAAAGAGGGTGAACCTGGAGCCTTTTTCCTGCTTCTAGAATCAGCCCACTAGACTTCTGAGAGCCTAAAAGTGGAAGGGTTCACAAGATCTCCAAAGCCCAACCCCTTGTACCTCACAGACTTGACTTGTGTCTCTTATCAAATTCTTCCACAATAGGAGATTTTTTCAGTCCTTTATCACAGAACCAAATGGTTTGGATTGGAAGGGACCTTTCAAGGTCCCCTAAGTCAGGCTTTCTCCAGTTGCTTCAAGGTGTTGAGCAAAGGGGAGAGGTCTGGACTTTCCCCTTGACCAGAGAGCAGGAAGGGAGTAGCTAAACCCAAGGCTCTGCTCCTGGCACACTGGTGCTGCCATGGAGGGGAACTCTTAGGATCTGCTTGGAGCCTGAAACAAGATGAGAAAGGAGCTAGCCTTTATCCACCAGTCTTCTCCACCAACCTTTTAGGAATTCAAAATGGCAGATACCCATTGCTGCCAGCACTGGGCACAGTGTGATGACCACAACTGAAGAACATTTCTGGAACAATACCCAAGTCTTCATCTGTGCCCCACTCACCAAGGTGGTTACCAGAGCAGCACTGTGGCAGCCCTAACACCTCCTACAGTTCCCAAGCTCTCCTAATAACTCCTCTGTTGCAACTCCATCCACCTCCTCCTTTAGGCTCTCACTTTCCAGCTTGTTATCCCAAGCCTCCTTGAGTCCCTTTCTCTCATACACACTTCTGTTTTTATCCTTCCTAAGACCTGCTCACTTGCAAGGGCTTTGGGAGGTATTTGATTGTGATGCATATGTACTACACAATCAACATCCACTGATAGGGATTTATCACAATTCCCAAGGAAACAGTACTGCCCCAAGATATCTGTGTGTTTACACACCACCAAACCTTGTTGCTGAAATACCACAGAAATAAATGCCTAGCCTGGTCCTGAGGTCTCATTTGCACTTGGTATCTCAGGGATTTTACATATATTTCATGGGGCTTGAGTGTTAGATCTTTCCTATCTCTGCACCAAACCCACTATAAAGAACACAAACCAAAGTGAGCAGCTCATGCTAGAGTTGTTATGTTTCAGAATCTCCTGCAAAATTACTTTTAAAAAGCCTGAAACATTCTACTCCTCACAAAACAGGTGAGCAGCAAGGGTCACAATTACATTAACCTTCACTGCAAGAATCTTCCACCTGCCCTCTGTCATTAACACTAATTTCATATGAGCAACCTTCTAAAACAGTCTATATATGGATTTTTCAACAGATTAAAATCTTAACTCTCCAACCAGAACTGAGATAAACCCCAGATGGATGAGACTCAGTTGTGTGCAAAATCTCTAAGAAGGTCATTTGTAAAATGGTTTTACCTTCTGGACATAATTTCTCAAATTAATCCAAAGTCTGAAGGCTAACCCTATCTGGCACTGCTGTGAGGCAAGGCAAACTTCAAAGAAACCTAAATTAACACATAGACTGTGCAAGACTAAGAATAAGCTTTCATACAGAGAATAACTCTTAGCTACAGCAGGCAAGCTCTACAATCAGCATGAGAGATGCAGAGACCTACAGAAAGGCTGGTTAAGCTTATGAACTTTGTCACAAAGAGTGGGGAGAAGGGGAGCTGGGCCAGGAAATAAAACCCATGTGTTTAAAAAGCAGGAACTGTGTTGTCAGCCTGGGTCAAGTACCACAGGAAAGATGTATTACCGGGACTTTGAAAAGAGCTCAAGTCCCTGAGTAAAAACCTCTGACAGCTTCTGAAAAAAGCTACCCCTAATCTGGGAGGTGGCACTAAACCAAACTTGCAGGAAAAATGGAAGGAATGACAGAAAAGTAAGTACAGGAAGGACTAAAGGACTTTCACTGGGAAGTCAATTGTAAACACGCCCGTGAGTTTCAGAAACAACCTCTATAACAGAACTAAAGAATCAAAGGAGCTTCTTTTAAAGGCATCAATTAAAACATCACAGGACTCAGGAGACTGCTCTCCTGTTCATCCTTGTGTTGGCTTGGCCAACACAACCAAACATTCCTATTTTGAGAGTGAGGTATTAATGAACAACATTGTTGAAATAAGCCAGTCCCTTCTTGCCTTCTAAAGTTCCTTGTGATCCTGTTGCTTTGTCAAAAAGGCTGGAAAAGACCAAAGTGTTTATTGAAAACCTGCTATTTACCCATTTGAAAATGGGGCAAGATAATGTCTTTGTTACAACATATGAAACAAAAGATTAGGAAATAGTCAAAAGCTAAATGCTTTTTTCTACTTATGTTTGACTTGACAGAGGTCTCCAGAGTCTACAGATTTACTATAAAGAGGACTCAGCTTTCAGCTCCTGACTTACTTATCCACATCCAAATGTATTGGCAATAATTTCTGGCAAAAAACGTCTAAATTTATTTAGGACATATGGAAAAGAATCACTTCTACTCCTTCTGTTCTGAAGGTCTCATCTTACCTGTCAAGAGCTGGAGTTAGACGATAATCTTTGGTTGCTGACAGGATGGCTTTGATCAGGTTATCTGGGGAGAAAGGAAGAAGACATTAGGAACAAGTTCTCACTTCTAACAGAAATGAGAAACAATGTGGAGTAAAGCATCTGAAGGAGTTACTTGAAGGAACTGAAAGTTTCTCATGAGGAATGAACACTAAGTTGAATATTCCTGCTTTCTCTGGACAATGACCTTCACACACAGCCTGCAAAGACACGTTATGTGCCAAATTCTGATGCAGTGTGTAACTGCCTTGCATGGAGAGTGTCACAGAGAACAAGCACTGTACATTTTACAGCAGTGATTTCATATCCACTGCACTGAGATGATAGTTTCACAAACACTTCAGACATGAAAAGGCCTGCATCACTGTCACTGCTTGCCTTCAGAAAAGCTTTTATGTGGCTGAGTGGTGAACTGGATGCAGGAACAGGACCAGGCTAAAACGGATGCTTTTTATTGTGTGGGTTACTTTCAGTTTAGGTTCCTCAGTCTGTCTTTCTTCAATTAAAGCACCATAATTGCATAAAGAAATGCCCATGGAACCACAGCCTACACTGATACCCTGTGAATGCTGCAGCAACCAGATGATGTAAGTTATGCAAGCACAGGCACACACACAAATTAAATACATTAAGTTGCAGAAGCACAATCATTGCATATAAATAATTCTATTGGCTATGGAAACTTTGGATTCTGCTTCCCTTTCGATTTTTTATTTGTCCCTAATTTTTCCACCTCTCTTCCCCAGAGGGGTCCAAACTCTTTACCATGGCACAACCAGAGCCAAGAAGCAGCAAGGCTCTGGCTAGTCTGAATTTACAAATGTACCAGTAACTTCAGAATGTCTGTACTGGGTTTGAGAAAAAAGTCCATCTGCCTCCAAATCCTGACTCTAACTGTGGTCTAAAGCAGATGCTTAAGAGGAGAACAAAACCAAAGCAAACATATATATTTCCTTGAAATTCTCTTCTGCTATTTAACTGTTTTCAAATCAGGGATTTCATATGTGTAATATAGCTTCTTTGTATCTGGTAACCTGCAATGATTTCTATTCCATGAGCTCAGAATCCTCCTCGATCCATATGGACATTCAGTCACTTCCCTTTGCAATTTTGAATACGACTTCTCTGAGCTTCATCTATATTGGAAAAGATTGTGAACAATTAGTCCCCTTCCAGCTTTGCTTGGGAGATTGCAAATAACTCTAATATCCTTAAATACATCAATCAACTAGTTCAAAAGTTCTTAGGAAACACCAGTCAAAATGAACCAATAAATCTCATTTCTTTACAAAAGACTAAAACTGGTACAGAAACATTAAGAAAACTGACAACATGTGATTTTTCACCTCAAACTTAAACAGCTTTCCTGACAGACACTAATTACTGCAATCGGCACAGTTAGGGGAGACCCTTTCACATAAAGAATTCTGTTCTTCTCCACTGTGTCCTTCCTCAGCAGCAACAGGACAAATGTGTGGGATAAACACAGGAGCTCAAAGAGCCAAAGAGCTTTGACCTGACAACAAGCTGGCCAGACACACGAAGGCGATAAACAGAAAACTCTGACAATTACTTTGAGATTTGGGGAAGTTTTTGATATGGCAGCACTGACAGCACCTGCCAACCGTTACAGGCTGGGGAGTGTGGTTACCTTCAGATTGGAGTTTGGAGTAGAATAAGGGACGAGGCAATTTATAAGGGTAAAAGCAACTTTGATAACAAAATAGTGGTGTTTAGTTTTCCTTCATCTGAAGAATTTCTTCTGATGCATAGGCAGCAGGCTTCCCCTCCAACAGGAATGCTATTCCCCTAAATCTGCCATAACAGCAGTAGGTTGCTGTGACCTCTAATGGCATCATGCCACAGTCCTCTCCTTGGCCTGCTTTACACCTTGGCTTTTGCTGGACAGCATACTTTACTGATGTTTTCCCACATTCTCAGAGAAGAGATCAAAGGATTGCATGTCAAGGGCTGCAACCTCCCATCTACCAAGCTTTTGTTATGCCAGGTTTGCTCCAGCACCCACAAGTTACACCCTGCACTACTTGGAGACCATCCCATGGACTATTTTAGAAAAAACATTAAAAGAATACAGTTGAGTGATGCACTCAAATTATTCTGGTTTACTCATCTTGTAAGATAATTGGCAATGTCTTCTTAGTGAATGCTCAGGAATGAAATAAAACTACTTTAGGAGTGGATATGGTATCATTTGGAATGGAGGTGCTTCCCAAACAAAACCAAAACAAACAACAATATTGAGCATTTAGTACAGATTATGAACGGACAAACAGGAAACAGCTCTTCAGCAGACCCCACAGTCCAACAACACATGGCATCCAAAAGTTTTGGAAGTTGCACAAATCTCAGTGCTACTATTCAAAACTGTTGAATAAAGCTCAATAAAAGACAAAGTACTTCACTGTCAAGTGTTCACCCACGGCAGGAATGAAGGTGGCACCAAGTTCATCTCATCTAGCCCTCTTTTTGGAAGCCAGGAAAAGCTAATGGCTGGGGCAGGGGACAGGCACTAGATCTTTCTGGTTCAGCTAGAACTCTACTACATTGTTGCTAAGGTGGGCACTTGCACTTGCACCTTGACGCTGGCACTAGGATGGAAAGACAAGATCTCCTCCAGAAGCAGTTACTGTATTTTCTGTATTTTCCTGGGGAAAGGTTTGAAGGATCACCAAAAGCTGCTGTGGCTGATCTGCAACCTTGCACAAGACCACAAAGCAATAAGGAACAATAAGGAACCACTGGCAGGGTCTTTTAGTACAGCTGGGGCAAGGTGGAGGATCACTTGCAATCACCACTGCAAAGACTACTATCACAGGTCTCAAATATCAGGGCTCCCCTCCAGGCTGTGACTAAAGAAAATTGGGCACCAGGAAGGCAGATGCATTATGTAAAGTCAATTGATGAGACGTGCTCTCTCCAGTTTCTTAACTGAAGGGATGATGAGCATAGTCTGCCTTAGACACCTATGTACTGAGTGAAAACAATGGGTGCAAGTACACGTAACAAATACTACAAAGAAAAATTCCTTCCTGCTTCAACTAACAGGATTTGTGCACAGCCACTGCCTGGGAGTCAAGGACTAAAAGAAATTTTGCAAGGACAAAAGAAAGGCCAAGTTGTCTACATGAACACATCAGCTGGGCTAGCAATCTACTGCAGTTTTCTGCAGCCATTGCCTGTTTATTATATTTTCTTTTTTTTTTTTTGCCATGGAGAATTTAGATCATTGGGGAGAGTGGGAGATTATTTAACCCATTCATCTATCAACCACTATGCATGCACTCTTACTATAAAAACAAAGCAAGAAGCCTCTGCACATTTTTCTCCCATCCAGAGGAGGAGTCAACTACATTTATCTAAGAATCCTGAGTTATCTTGACATATTCTATCAACTTTGCTTTATAACATCAGAAGATTCAAAAGCCAGCTTGGTACTGCATGATTTGTCTGAACACAAGTACATATTGACTTCAGGTTGACCCTGAAATT
Organism: Peucedramus taeniatus; assembly: GCA_013400575.1. Lineage (NCBI taxonomy): Eukaryota > Metazoa > Chordata > Aves > Passeriformes > Fringillidae > Peucedramus > Peucedramus taeniatus. The sequence goes on along the minus strand of WBNO01016929.1, from coordinate 149,626 downwards.
TTCAGACATTTGGAAAAACTAAATAGTTAGAAATTAGGCAGACAGTGACCACACAGTGAGAATTAGCCTGTCTCAATTCTTGCCTTTTTCTCTGTTATTTATGTTAAGGAATGGAGGAGACCTTCACTGTAAATGTCAACAACACTTAAAATTGTTGTTTCTAATACAGAAACTTCTTGCTTGTATCACCAAAAAAAAGATAGGAGGCCTTTCCAGTCCACAGGGCTTACTGCAGGCATCTCGTTGGGTCCACCTTCTGCCTGCCTTGAAAGCAGGCAAATTGGGATGTTTGTGCACTCTCAAGTGGCCAAGAGAAGAGGCTGTAATTGTTCAAGTTGTGTATACCAGCCACCTTCCTCAAAACCCAGCAGCCCTACATGGCCCTGCTGGCAGCAGTAAGTGTGAATGCCCTGCCTCAGGGTCAGGGGACAGCGTGCTGCTGCAGTGCTGTGGGTTTGCCCTGGGAGCTGTGGCCAGTGCCATCTCCACTGGTGGTCACCCAGCTGCCACCCCTCCAGCCAGCACTTCTGCAGGGTCCTGGGCATCAGCTCCAGCTTTTGGGAATAGACTGACTCGAGTGAGGTTGACTGACATTCTGTAAAGTCTGCCAGGAGACTGCACATGGGTCCCTGTCCCATGGTAACAGAATGCCACGTGTGTGTCAGCTTTGTGGGGAGAGTAAGCTAAACACTACCAATGCTATGGATTAAACAAATCACAGTATTTACAAACAAGTTCTTAGCACAAGCCAGTGCATACACTTTTTTTCAATACACTACCCAAAAGTTCAGCTCTGTATAAAATTCCTCCTTCAGCATTTTTTTTACCTTAAGGTCTTGTACATATGGGAGCTGAGAAATGACCTTTCACATAAGAGTTTTTACATCTTTTGAGGAATGATCTTTACAGCAGGTCAAGGGAGGTGATTCTTCCACTCCACTTAACCCTGGTGAGGTGGCATCTGGAGTGCTGTGCCCAGTCCTGTGCTCCTCAGGACAGGAGGGACATGGAGCTCCTGGACTGAGTCCAGTGGAGGGCAACAAAGATGATGAAGGGACTGGAGCATCTCCCTTATGAGGGAACACTGAGGGAGCTGGGCCTGTTCAGAGGTGAAAAGAGAAGACTGAGAAGGGACCTTATCAATATCTGTCAGTACCTGAAGGGAGGTGTCAGAGCATGGACCAGGTTCAGCTCAGTGGTGCCAAGCAATGGTACAAGAGGAAACAGGCAGAAACTGATTCCCAGGAAGTTCCATCTGAATATAAGGAAGAACTTCTTCACTGTGCAGGTGACTGAGCACTGGGACAGGCTGTCCAGAGGGGTTGTGGGACCTCCCTCACTGGGGATATCCCAGAACCATCTGGACACAATCCTGTGCAATGTGATTTGAGATGAGGCTGCTTGAGCAGGGAGCTTGGATCAGATGACCCAGTGTGGTCTCTTCCAGCCTGACTCATTCCGTGATTTTCCACCCTGGTGCCCAGCAGGAGACCATGGACCCAAGTCTCACCACATGTTCTATTCTCTCCTCTAGAAACACCATATTCAGCTGTAGACAGTCAACATTACTCATACCTTTGTGAAGCTGGGAATCCAGTGGTTACAACAGGTATCACAATGTGTCGGAAATTTCCTGCACCACTTCTTTTTATTATTGATCAGCTGACTTTAGGAGGTCAATGCAGGAAAAAGCAGCTATGAAGAATCCCAGAATTTAGCAGTGCATTGCAAACATGTGAACTGGCTCTCAAAAACTGCTAACTACAAATTGAGGAATCTGTCTCCAGATCAAAACTTGTGTGTCAATACGAGAGAGTGGTTTATTGAGGCCACTAGATGTACCAGATTTAGGTGGTTTAGGTGGAGATACACTTTACTAACAACAGGACTTAAAACTGCCACACCTTGCAAGATCTCCATTGATAATTTTTAACAGCATTAAGACAAGAGGTATATACTGTTGCCTAGACACAAAGCAAAAGAAAAAATAAGACTGAATGTGCATGGTATCTCCCTAGCAATTTTAGCAGAACCTGGCGTGCATTAAATGTAAGCTCCATTAAAGCCCTTAAGGCCTATTTTTATAACAAGATATAAATAAAATACATAACATTTAGACTCTTCATTTACATTGTCGTTTTGGAGCCTTCGGGGATTTTTTTTTCCAAGCTTTTCTTCACAACCAAGAGTTTGTTTTGTCAGAATACAAGTTTAGTTCCCAACATAATCCCAGGGCTTGGAAAGTTGGAACATTAATTTAAAAAACAATTATGAAAGAAAATGGGCAACATTTTGCAATAACCATGCATTAACAGTTTTGATCTAAACTCGAGTTCAATTCACAGGAAGCAATAAAGTCCACATAAAGAGGCAGATTCATGCCAAATAAAAACAGTCCTTGAAAGATTCACAGTGTGCTGGTTAAAGACAAGCAGGAAAATAAATACAGTTGCTATAGAGGGCTCTACATTTTTGATGACCCTTCACAGGTGGCCAGGCAATATCTTCAAGGCCAAAAAACTCAGTAACTACTTCAGAGATTCCTAATTCTTCTGACCCCTGCAGAAGCATTAATAATTGGTACTTCAAAACACAACAGCCAGAGAATATCTGCTCTACTCTTCAGGAGATAGAAAAGATGAATAATATCATATCCATGTTTCCATTGCAATTCAAGACTTCTGTGAAGAGCTCCAATATGGAGTCATCCAATTAACTGCAAACTTAGGGTTTGCATCTCCCTTCTCAGTGAGATGGGAGCAGGACTATTTTTTAGGCACACTCAACAGCACAGCGTCAGTTTTGATTGAAATAAGGGACTGCACTGTTGTACTTTCATCATGAGAGCTCAAGAATGAGAAGGGATTTAATTTCAAAATTCACACTATAACTTCCCTTTAGAAGTTCTATTCAGTAATGAAAAGTCAACCCTCTACCTCTTCTGAAACTTTCAACTTTTATTCCCCTTCAAACCACTAATTTCATTTCTTTAGGCTATAAAATCAGCTAAATTCCCTGGGGAAACATCAACATTTTTATATCTATATTCCCACGTGATAATGGCAACTATTACCAATTTTGGTCAAATGCAAAATTCTAGTGGAATCTAGTTCAGAAATGTGCCTCCAACTCAGGAAGAAACAACAATCTTGTTAATACCAACTCTGAACAGAACTAATGGTTATACATGCTTGTGCTTCTGCTTTTGTTAGAGGAATAATACATGAAGAATGAAAGAATGCTTATAGTAGGAAAATCATCTGTACAACAAATTACCACTAACAAAATGAGGATAAAGTTGGAGAATTAATGCATAAAATGCCTCATTCAGACCTAGTCAAATGCAGGCAAGGTAGGACTGCATGTGGTATTCCAGTCTCTACAAAGAGTGAGAAGATTAGGTTAGAAAACATCTACTTTTCTAATTTTTTTTCTTGAATCAGCTGTAAATTGTCATGTCCAACTGCATATGTTTTCTCAGAGATTAAGTATTGCTCATGCCAAGAAAGCCAATGGAAAAGAAAAAGCTATGCAAGAAAAGAGCATGCATGAAAATAGAGGAGATTTTCTCCCAATAACATTGTGATATGCCAACTTTTGCAGGCCTGAAAACTCAACTTTTTCACTGGAGATGAATGACCTCTGCCCCATGAGACTACTGAACAACTGCTGAGCAGCACTGAACCATGGCTTTTCCCAGGAGCACTGACACAAAAGAAAACATCCAAATAAAACCAAGTACAAGAACAGTTAATCATTGCACAATACATCCATTAGCATTGGTGGTCTGGACAAAGACTTAATTCCTTTGTCACTGTATGTGCCACCAGTTCCAGACATCCCTCCAGTACCAAGTGAAAATACAAAGCCTCCTGGCCAGTAGTTCATATTGCATTTGAAAAAACTGTAGCATTTCAAACATGTTCTTAATATTCTCTTATCACCAAGCGGAAGAAATTGCTTCCTAGTGTCTTGATGAGAGGGAAATTCTGAGATGGTGACAACAGAATCACTCCCTATGAAATAACTATCACCTTCAAAGACAAACTGATTCAGGGCCAACAAAGCAGCCTCTGCTCAAAACAACTGAGCAGGAACAAAGGTCGAAGTAAAGACCTATAATTACTGCTAAGCAGTGACACAATTACTGACTAAATGCATGGGAGAGATATTACATTGATCACGTCTGTTTAGTTTTTTAGTGTATTTTGTGCCATATGTTTTCACTTAAGTTAAAAACCAAAAAAACTGCAGCAACTCTCCCATCCTCATTACACAGAGAGGATGCCAGATACTAGCTACTCTTTCTTCTGAAAGCCTCTTATATTCTTCAAACCACATGTACTGAGAAATTCTATTAATAGTCAGGTATTTCTCCAGTCTTGTTTGTTGTCCTTCTCCAAATAACTCTTTCCTTTTGCTTTAGCTACAGAGGTAAATTTGGGGAGGAAGCCCTCTGGGATTAATAATCTTACTAGCACTATAAACAATTTTTCCATTGCTTATTCATTGACAAATTTAACCCTGAGAGCAGTGCACATGCTAGAGATTCTCTGCAACTACATGGACAGGATGGGCATATTCATACCTCCATAATTACACTGATAGAAGCACTGCTAGAAAAAGGTGCAAATCCAAAAGAAGACATTTCAATTTAGATTTAAAAAAAAACTCCATGTGACTCATTTAAGAGTCCAAGATTGCTGTTCCTCACTGAAAAAAGTTGCAACAACAGACTTGGTGGGTGCTGGGAAAGAATTCCTACAAGCAAATTATACCCTTGCAAATGGTGAAACATGGGAGGCACTCCAACATCCTAGTTAATGCCAAAACAATAGCCTGGGACGCAGGAGGGTGCTCGGCAGCTGGAGCTGTCCCGCACAGGAACCCTTGACATTTGAAGATTTTAGAGTTCCAACATCTTGTTACAGTTTGATCTTCTTGACAACTGTGAGAGTTGACCAATTTCATCATGTTCCTCACTTTGGCTATAAACACACCAGCAAACAAACTGGCAACAGGACATAGGCCCGCACGGTCCGACTCGAGTCCATACAATTAAAGTGTTAGCACAGCCCCAGATGTGTTCACCAGGGCCAACAAACATCCTCCTCTACAATTCTCACGCATTCACAGGCTAATACAGGCCAGTGACCTTTCTTGATAGGAAGCCTGGACATAGCCACTCTATTTTTGTGGGGGGCAGGGAGTTAATCTGTTTGAACAATGAGCTCAACAGCGCTCATGACCACAGGACAACCATTTATTTATTAATAGAGACGGAGTCATCGTTTCCAAGCACTTAGAGCAGCCCATCCCGTTTCCAGACTCTGTCAAATCCCACAGTAGGAGACAACAAGTTTGATGTGGCAGACAATCTCAGTTTCTAAAAGTAAGTGCAGTCAAACATTACACTGGCCTTTGTCAACAAGGCCATTCCTCATTTAGAAAATCTTGATCCAGATTCTGAAATATAATCTCATAGGTTCACAGCCAGCTACAGAAGTCATTGGGCAAAACCTAGAGCCACTGTTACATGAATGGCCAAACTAGGTACTGGCAGTGACAGGAAGCCAGAGTTTCCACAAGGGTTACAGATACCTATGACGAATCCAACAACATCTTCAACCTGCTGGATCAGCTCCAACACTCCTGACAGCTCTCACCTCTGCTTTTGTCCCAGGTTGCTGGGCATTGTGATCAAGTAATTAGGACCAACCCTTGGTCCAGATCTATGGTGAGCAATCAACAACTACAACATGTACTAAATCTCTACCCATTTAAGACAGGTTAAGAAAAAGGTACAACAGCTGCTTTTAAGTTCCCCTTCATCTATTTCTAATAACTAGTCGAGGACTCAGAATCGCCGTGCAAAGAGCATTTGCACAAGACTTCATACCACACACCTCATCTCAGAAAGCCCTGCTCATAAAGCAGCAGGGTTGCCACCTGCTTATTCTGTGCCTCTTTGATAGAATGCAAGTAATCACTAAGGCTAACTGACAGTAGCAGCAGCTTCCCATCTGACATAGGATGTGCAGTATTCCTACTGCAATAGTCCATTTCACAACCAGCAGCATTCAGGGAAAGTCTAAAAACTTTCATATTCAAGACCATATTCACCTTGAGGGCTTCCATACACAAATGCTCTTGCTAAGAATGGAGCACTCTGTCCATAAAACCTCCTTGCCTGGGCTGATGGCCAAATCAGAAAATAAGCACCGGAGTGAAGGAGCGAGAAATCTTTCACAAAGAAGCACTGTTAAACTTTCTATGTTGTACTGAGTACTTTTAAGCATCTGGAGATAGGAGAGCTGTCTTTACAATCAGATTCTCATCAAAGAAAATGAAAATCTGTGATGGACTGTGTCAAAATGATCAGCATACTGCCTTCTCCTTGATATGATAACCTTTAAAGAGCAGTAGTCCTGACCTGAAAATTTCTGAGCCACTTCTGCTCTTTTACACATAATTTATAGAGACATGTTATTCCAAATTAGTGCAGCCCAGTAGACAATACTCCTGAAAAGCTACTTTCCCCTAAATATTGCAAGACTCATTCTTGCAATCTTGGAACTGTCCTTTCTTGGACTAGTAAACACAAAATGATGGATAAAAAATGACTTAAATTTTTTTCAGATACAAAGCAAAGCAAAACTTAGGTAAGAATAGAAACTTTAACAAAAGAAAGTAGAAACGGTGGATTAGCTTCCAAGCTACTAAGAATCTTTTGGTTTCATAACTATAGCATTTTCAAGCTACCACAGATTAGTTTCTAGAAGTTCCTTGGAACGTGCAGCATCACTGAAAGTGAGCTCATCCTGTAGCTGTATTTCAAACACAAAAAAAGCAAACCCAAAAAACCCAAAAAGACCCAAACAAACAAAAAGCCATTTTGCACTTGGAACACATCACAGTGACTTAAAAACAGCAGGTGATATTCACCACAGCTCTCAGCAAGATCTTCCCATTACCATCTCAGCTGCAGTAGGTGTCTATAAACACCAACCACCTTTCCCAGTGTGGTGCATGTCAGAAATCCCAGCTGACAGTGTCACAGGGCTGCCTAACACACAGAGCAGAGCTCCTGCCCTGTCTGCTTCAACACAGCCACGTCCCTCTACACTCTCTCAGCCACCCTGAGTACTCCTTTTCCCATGCACATCCCAGCTCTGACAGTCTTCACCTTGCACCAGCACGTGACTGAGCTCCACGCTGCCTGCCTGGATCATTTGTTTGGATATCATTAGATTGCCCTGACTGAAAGCCCTAATGAGGTGCTGATTCCATCATCCAATCAGTTGTCTGAGCCCAAATGCATCCCATGGGACAGCCAGAAAAGACTGATGCAAGAATTCCAAGTGATGTGTAACATGAAAGGGCGCCATTCGCGTCGCTAGGACTCACAGCCTGTCAGCATGGCCATTAGAAATCCGGGGCTACACAGATTTATAATTCAACCCTCCCACACACAGAACTTGCTCCAGACTGAAACTTGGCACAAAATTCAGCCCCAGGAGGGTGTTAAAAAAATAACCTATTCAACGGTTTCTGTCCCATGGCTTCAGCTCACAGCCATTTAAATAATGGCAATTTCTCATTTCTCTCTTTAACTGAGGAAATCCAATATAAAACACCAGATTTACATAACATTGCAGTGGTGATACAAGCTGGCAACAGACCCAGAGAGAAGGCTGCCAGAGCCATTCTGTCATTCTCTTTTGGTGAATTTCTCCATTTGAATTCAGTTTAATGGAATGATTTTTATTAGGTCTAGCTGACATCACATGTAACCTGCAAATCCCACCTCCACACTGGCCAGGCACCTTGCCCTAGCTTTGTACACCTTGTGTGCTGGTTAGAAGGGGACAAGCCCTCCTGTGGTCACAGCAGCCTCCCACTTGTGCTGCCACTGTTAGTTCTTTGCTGCAAACTCTGCTGGCTGATTTAGAGGACAGTAATCAGCTTCCTATTGAGCTGCAAAAGACTGACTGGACAAGGAATGGACAAAATAAAGAAGGGGACTGATGCAAGCCAAAAGCAACTTGTCAGTAGAGCCTTTGATTTGATCAGAGATTGTTCCGACAACTACCACACCTGCTTCCAGGGAGAGACACAGAGCCAAGCTTTCTGTGGCTGCAGCTCTTTCTCCACCAGGTATTTAAATTCCTACAGGATTATCTGTAATCTTGAGTTTGTCAGTGGAAAAAAAAAATATTTCCAAGTTGATGCAATGTCACAAAAACTTATTAAATACACAGGACCTCAGATAGTCTGCAGCAAATCACTGCAGTGAGCAAGCCTTCTGCTCCACCACCACTCAGACAGAGAAGCTGTGATTGCACATGTGGGACGAGTAGGAGCTTGTCACCCCAAAACAGATCATCTTCTGGGTGGGCTACTGGCTCCCATCTCATCCACCAGCCACCAGTCCTGCTTTCCCACAGCACACCTGAGACACAGCCCCTTCTGCCTCACTCCAGCTGGAGGATAGGGCACATTAGAATTATCATCAAAGCATCTGAACATACTTTTCTTACTTGTTATATAAGTAAATAAGTAGACCAACTATAAAATGCTATTATAAGAAAATGAAGATTTGTGTCAGTGGTCAAGCCCAAGGCATCTTTGCTGTTCTTTAGAGAATTACTGACTTAAAGGTACTTCAAACCAGTTTGAACCCTCTGCTGCTGTCAGCAAAGCTGCTACAAGGTCTTCTGGCAGCCAATGTCAAAATGCTTCTTCTAGAATGTGGTCATTGGTCTAAATTGCCATTGTTGCACTGACTCTCCACATGTACTAAACCATCTTCCCTAAGGCCAGCCCCCGAGGTCCACGGGCCAGCTGTAAAAACCCTTCTGCATTTCTGAGAACTACACATACAATAATTGTCTCAAACAGGGGAAATAAACTGAGCCCAAAGGACCACCTGAGTTTTCAAAACAAAAAAAGAAAATGGGGCAATCATCTGCAGAACCAGCTTGTTCTTCAACAGCTGCAGTTTTCTCATACCTTGTCCTTTAATTCCAAAGGGGGGTACAAAGTCCCTGATACGTGCCCATTTCCTGAAGGAATCGTCCAAGAACATTGGTGCCGGCTTTGAGAACCTAAGAAAACCAAAAAAGAGAAAGAAATTAACTCCTGAACTAGGAAGGATAAACTTCTGCAGGGATGTTGAGAGTATCCATACCTAAATGCTGATTCTACATTGTCACTGGCAACAGAGTAATGTGGAAGATTTTACCTTCACTCAAAGATGACTGCAGTGAAACAAACCTGCCAGAATTTGTGCCACAAAGACACTCAAATCACTCAAGTCGTGAACCTAGCAATCACTTCCACTCAACAATTTAAAACTGCCCAGTGCTGTTTGGCTATTAATTTAGCTACAGTAAATTGTAAACTGCAAGCAGGGTTTAGGCAGTTTGACTTCCAGCTTTGTGAGCCCAAGCCAGTTTATGTGCTGTGTGAGTGTGTGAGGAGTCTGCTTTGGCCTCACTTGTGCACATACACAGCAGCTATCACCACACAGGCAAGAAAACAGTTCAGGAGATCACAAAGTAGCTTGTAGTTTACAGAGAAAGGAAATGGAAATTCACTGCCTTCTTCAGTATTCATTAAGACGTAAATGATTCAAGAAAGGTCCCTGCCAAAGCAAACAGTTATGATCTATCCAGAATCCCTTACAAAAGAGAGACCTAGTCCTTCTTAACCATGTCATTATGGAAATACATTATCCTAATTATACCCTCAACACACAAATACAGCAGCTAGTAAAAAATTGTCTCTTCTAGAAGCGATTACTACAGTGGCCAGAGAAAAGGAAACAATTAACAAATATAGAAACATTAACTACCATAGGGGACCATTTCTGAGTGTATCAAGTATACTAGAAAGTATGCTAATACCATTAAAAATGTGTTCATTCAATGATATCAAAACAGTAGCAGAGATGTTCTGGATAAAAATCAATCCCTCCATGAAAAGGAATGTACTACATGTTCAGAGTCAGAGAAAACACCTCCACTACAGAGCAAGGTACTTGCCCCTGAAATAGATCCAGCTTGGCCAACCTACACATGGGAGCAGGTCAGATGTAACCCATGGGTTTAGCTCTCCCTTCAGGCTGTTTCTATACTCAGCATGCAACTCTTACTGCAGTCAGACAACATTTGAACTACCTGATTTAGGATAAACTCATCTACACTATGCCACAGCCAGGTACAGAGCAACAATTTCAAATAGCAGCATAGTGAGGAAAGGATGGAATCAAATCTAAATTATAAACTGATCAAAGTGAACTCTTATCATCCAGTAAATCACAGATGCAAAAAATCTATGGTAAGGAGAAAGAGACCAAGAGAATTTAACAAAACAAGAGGACTCAGATTCACCCATGCATACTGCTTCACATCCACTCACGCAATCTTTAATAAGATCATCTATAACCATAAAAGCAAGATGCACAGATGACATGGCTGATCTAGAAGGAAAGGAATGTTTTTCCAGAGCTGAGAATACAAAAGCATATATATAACTCTATCTGGGAAAAGGTGGGGGAGGTATGTTAGATATATTAGAGCTTCTGAAGCTTTTAAGTAAAAACACCCCACAGGCCTATTTAAAAACAAATAAAGAACAATACAGTATTAACTGCAACATATTTATTCTGAAAATATCCTAAAAACTTCAATAACCTGACAAATTAGTTCAGTGTTTTCTCACACATCTTGGTGCACCAAAATATAATCATTATGTTTCCTGGGAGGTCTCCAGGGACTTACCTCCACCTCCTTCCAACATCAACAGGAGGAATCTTTGCAGGACTGTCATGCAATGCAAGAGCTTTTATAATGAAGGGCTACAGCAAAGATACTCACAGCCCTTTGCTGAAGGGCTACAGCAAAGATACTCACAGCCCTTCCTCTACAGCCATCCCCTGAGCTCCCAGCAGAAGCCAGGTCCCACAGACTGGTCCCCATTCTCCCTGTGCAGCAGCTGCAGTGAGGGATGACAGCATTGCCTGGGGCTCAGCAGCACCTTGGGGGCTGCTTTGTAAGGTCACCAAGCTACTCTGGTTGCTGCTGTGACATGCAGTCTCCAGGAAAAACTTGGATGCTTCAGAAAATGCATATATGAGCAGGTTTTGTTCTCTTCTCAAGAAACAAGAGGATTCAAGAGGTGCAGTGTAAATAAAACCTTTGCCAGCTCAGTACAGCTGCTCAAAAGCACTGCATCACAAAGAAGGTACAGGCTAGAAGGTCAGGCCTAACTCAGAAGCTGGTGTTATTTATACATACAAATAACTGGCCTGTTTGCAAGTGATACACCTGGAAAAGACAATTTACATTAGTCAGATGTAAAGAGTGCCTCTCCCTAATGCACATTTCCATTTACAAGGTGCCTGGTAAAACCAGGAGGGAAGTCAGATCCTCCTAAGACTCCCTGGACCCCAGGAGAATTCTCAAAATCAGCTGAAGCTCAAGGCATGACTAATCTAATGTTCTATGGTATTGCTTCTGCACGTGACAACCAGGGCACCAAAGTGATGCCAAAGAAAGGATGAAATGATCATTGGCCTTTTTATTGTATCTGCTACAAGTAAATGTAGGGATTTTTCTAGCAAAGAACACAACAGCCTTTGACTAGCTACTGCTATTTGGTAATATTTAATACTCCTGCATACAGGGTCAGAGAAACAGACTTTTAAGTCATACTTTTGCTTCATTTAAGAAGGAGGAAGAACAGTTTTGGGGAAATATTATATCCATATGGGAAAAAAGGGAGCAAGTTAGAAGATATTTTGCTCCCATAAATCTTGAAAGCAGTTCCGTTGTGGAAATATTAAGAAATTATGAATGCTGTAAGCTCATGTGCTTTGCCACCTCAATAAATCAGAGCAAGCCAGAGCTGATGTCCAGCAGTGACAGGGAAATGTTGTCTGCCAGACTCTCCAGGAGCATGGCTGTTCTGTCTCAGCTCTGAACTGCATCTGGCGTATTCCAGAGCCCTTCAGGAAATATCAGGATTTGCCTCAAACAGGCCATGGGAATGCTCTCTGCAGAGCACCTAAAATACATTCCAAGGAATGCATGGGAGTTTGTCAAACAGAAAAAGCAATTTTTTCTGAATGATGTTAAAACTCTGCATGTACTGAGCAGCTTGGTACGGGATGCTGCATTTTGCCTCTCACAGCTGCCTAAAGGAAGGTTGGCTTCACTGGCAACCTCAGCTCCAGACCCAAAACAGGCTTGTGCTCCTTCAGAAAACGGCACAAAAAAGTGAAAGTTTCGATTTTTCAGTTTTAAATTTTAAGCACTTCCTCTCTACTCCACCCCAAATTTCAGAATAGACACACTGCAATCCCATTGCACGTGACAGCCTGAAAAGTTGAGGAATTTGGCTGCTTGTGGCACACACTTATGACCTGTGTAATTTGAGAGAGAAATGCCAAGCATCTACAATCTCTAGTTTGAATGGCATACCCTGCTAAAACACAAATGACATCTAAATGGACTAAATGCCTGACATGATAATTGTGAGGTACAAAACAAAATCTCCTCCAGTTCTCAAGTGTGAATTCCTCATACAAAGACAGTAATAAAATCTCTAACAATTTGTCACCACGCACAGCGAAAGGAAGCGAACGTTCTGCCAGAAACTGTTCTTAAACAGGAATCTATAATCACACAAAAATGTGATATATATTTTGCCTATGGGACTCTGGCTTATGTGACAAAACATTACATTTCCAGTTCTTTCCTCCCTGACAAGAAGAGCTGCGACCCTGAAGCATTTCTGAAGGCAGAGCTAGCCTGCCAGAAGCTCCCCAGCCAAGTTTGTCAGCCATTCCATTTTGTCCCTGATACTGAGACCACCTTTACAGCTACTCCTCTTTGATGAGCACTGAAGTACTCAGCATAAGCAGCACTAACTTCCCAAAGCATCCTGCAGTCGCTATGCGAGGTAGCTATGGGACAATTTTAGACACTGAATCTTGACTAGAATCTGCTCCCCATTCCTTATCTGCTGCTTTCCAGGCAATTAATACATAAATGTGTCGAAGAGAAAAAGCTACATCTCAGAGAAAGTAAAATAAATAAACTGATTTATGTGTCTTTGGCTTTAACAAGGAGGGATGAAGAAAAGGTCAAGTTCCTGAATGAGTAAAGGAGAAGACAGCACCACATTTCTAAGGAGCCACAACACTAAGGAAAGGCAGACTGGCAGTCACTAAGCTCCACTGTGAGCTTATATTTCAGATATTCCCTTTGTTTTAAACATCCTCCTTTAAGCTGACCTGTGCTTTTGTTTATTCTTTAATTAAGGAGAATTAGTAGTGCTGGAAAACTGAAAGCTAAAAGAGAAAAGCCCAAACAGGCTAGAACCTAATGCTGTGCAGAACCTGCACGCTGCATTTGTAAAGGGGCAGGAACAGCTTCTCTCTCTTTTTTTAAACCACACACATAAATTATTTATTTGTTCTGGCACGACTTCTATCTTCTGTTTGCCGACGATCAAAAGCATCCATGGTTAGACAGAAGGCACAAAGTCTACCAATGTTATTAATTAAATACAAACTGAAGCTCTTGAGTGCTGAATCATTAGCCCTGACACAGGCATTTATGGAGAGAGAGAATCTAAACTAACCTTTTTTTTCTTCCTTACTGAGACCTAGAGGCATGCTGTCTCCTTTGCCTCCCTTCTCTGGGGAGCAGCATGGTGTGACAGCATAGGAATGAGGAGGTTTGTGACATCCTGATTTTACATTTCTTATTGACATTAATCCTCTGTCAAAAAATCCAAGCAGCTCAAAGATTCCTCAAGAAGCTGAGAAATTTTAGAAACCACATTAATAAGGATTAACCCCATCCTACAACCAACATACTACATTTCCTATATCAGCAAACGAGCCCAAAAAATTACAAAAGATGGCTGCAAGAAGAATATCTTTAACAGCAGAGATCAGGCCAAAAATTAAGTTGATCTTAACAAACTGCAGAAGTCTAAAATAAGTAGAGACAACTTAGCACAGAGGAACAGCTGGTCAGAGCACCCTACCAGTGCCATTTGAGACCACCTAACTTTTCACAAGAGAGTGTGAGCCACAGATGCCCACCCATCTTCTCCCCTGCTCTCTGTGCCTACAGACCCTTGAGTGTATCTGCAGCTGTCTCTTTCAGGCTGAAAAGGTCTGGGCTACTTGGCCACTCCCCACACTGACACCACTGAATTACACAGCAGAACAATGCTCTGCAGTAAATGTCACCACCACTCCAAAAAGATGACTTTGAACAGGCTTTATTCCATAAGCAAAGGAAAGGGCAGGCAAAATCAACTGAACCCAAACCCCACAGACCATGTAGCAGTTATCCCTGCCTACTTCCCTGTGAATGATTGCTCTGTACCTTTGAGGCACTCTGGAACATCTTCAGCCTTCTTGCCCTCTGCTCTCCATCACCTAGTAGGTTGTTTAAACTCATCAGTGCAGCCCTTTTCTCATTTTCTCATTGCTCTATTTAGAGCTGGACCAGCTGCTCCAAGATGTGTCTTAAAAGGCTCCCATCCTCTGCGCTGTGGCTCATACAAAGAACATTATTACACTCTTGCAGGAAAGATAAACATCCTATCATGAATGAAAAATGTAACTATTACAGCTGTAAAACCTGTTAAATACTCTATTCAAGATCAGAAAGCATCAACTCAAGGACCATGTCCAATTCTGGGCCTCATGTGAAAAACATGAACAAACTGAAAAAAGGCCATAGGAGACTCTGAAAAACATCTAAGGTCTAGAAAACATGATGCCTGAGGAAAGCTAGAAAAAGTTACTTTGTTTAGTATAGAAAAAACTGGAAGAGTACATGATAAGCCATTAAATATTACAAGGCTGCTACAAAAGAGAAAGATAAAACCTCTATACCCCTGGTAAAGAGAAGTAGTAACACCGGACCTAAAATGCAGCAAAGGAAACTTAATCATTAAAAAAATGTTTCTTATGCTTGGGATCATTACACATTGAAATCTACTGTCTGGACATGGATT
Organism: Peucedramus taeniatus; assembly: GCA_013400575.1. Lineage (NCBI taxonomy): Eukaryota > Metazoa > Chordata > Aves > Passeriformes > Fringillidae > Peucedramus > Peucedramus taeniatus. The sequence continues at coordinate 134,581 of WBNO01016929.1, read as the reverse complement.
GCAGAACTCACATCAACTACACCATTTTCTGATTTGACTGTATTATTTTTAACAAGTTTATATCTATTAAACACCAGTTACCCATAGCTGTGCCAACTTTTAAGAGGGAAATAGATGATTTTTTTAAGTTCTGTACAGGTCTATTTCATCTAAAACCACTTTCGTACTGGGCTAACATTGCTAGGAGGTGACCAACTAGCCAAGCTACAGTCTGCTGTAGCTGGGAATCAAGAGCTGCCCTTCAGACTCCTTGCACTTCTTAAGCATTTCTCATCATATATGGTAATCAAATTTCAGTACAATCACTGCAGATAAGCAGCACATGGATTTTCCAGGCTGCTGCCTGCCAAGAGTGCTTTCTGTTTGTACCCCGCACCTTTGTGATAAACAGGAAGACACGTAAAGTTTAACCTTTCTGCAGTCATTAATGTCTTGGGCTTATGGCACTACCAAGGCACAAAATCAAAGAATGATTTAACATTGGCTCAGTCCCTCCTGCTCACTGACTGTGTTCTGACATGCATAAAGTCCAACAGTGTCCCGAGCAGCTTACCCGTTTAATGCCATTAGTCATGGGGACTGGAAAAGTTTTCAGATCAACTAAATATTAAAGACAAAAAGAAGTCAGTTTGCCTGCTCTGATGAAATCCTCACACTTTCCTCCTGATTCTCCAAACATTTCAGACAAAAGACACACATGCATGCACAAAAATAACAAGAAGTTTGGTTTAAAGGTTGGCTTCCTCTCAGGGAAAAAAAAAAACCAAACCAACCAAAAAAAGATAAAATTCAGACTAGGCAGAAACTTTGTCCTGACCTGCCTCATGCAGCAGCTTGTAAGACAACATGCAAAATTTGTCATTGTTCACAAAACTCTCTAATACCAAAACACAATTATGCAAAGGTGAAAAGCTAGCTTCTCAACAACACAAGGTTCTGTTAGTTTAAAAACCAGTCTTCTAACATCATTTCAATGTCATAGCTTGTTTCTAATGTGTTATTGTCAATGATGCAAGATTGAATTACAGCTCATTCTTCCTACAGAAAGCCAGGTGGGGGGTTCAAGAACTCTGAGGGAGCACTGAGCCAAACAGATGAGATTATGTGGTATTTGGAAACATGATGAAGGTGAGCGAAAGCAGACTGCAATTACTGCCTGGGTTTCCAAAGCCTTCTGTGCAAACACAAAACGAGATGAAGAGGGAAGGTGAAAGGTCCAATACTTCTCCAAAGAAGAAAGAGTTAGCTCCCACAGAAGATGCCAGCCAGCAACTCTGCCAGTTGGCCAGACTTTAGCACAATTATGTTCCTGTTAATACTCTGCTGGAACATGAAGGGGATTGTGCTTTCTAATGAACCCCAATTGGAGAGCAGCCATGTAGGGTGTGCTGCTGTGCAACACTGCACTCCCAAAAGGCAGGGTATCCAGGGGACCTCTATTTTCCTGGTGAAGATCTAACACATTCCAAAAGACTGCAGAGGACGGGCACAGATCCCAGCACGGACCTGTTGTCTTTCATCACACTAATTAACCAGTCTGTTAAAGGCAGTGACTGCACATTACTTTTGTAAAGCCAACTTAATGTTCTCTTTATCCTTCCTGCAGAGAGAAGTTAATCCCTGTCATTGCCACTCACTGCTCATTCTTGCCACCACTGGCCATGTCTGACTGTCCTGAACTGCCAGCAGTCTTATGGTGGAGTACAACAAATTGCACTTCTCTGTTCCAAAAGCCTCTGATCTCATTTTCTCCTACCACATTATTTAATGTATATGTCCATCTTGAGGTTATCCTACTGTCTAAAACCAATCTTCAGATTTCAAATCATTGGAGGGAATAGTAAATTTTGAGTGGCCTTCATTACTTCACAAGTAACTATGTCACTGCAGAAGGAGCCTGGAGCACTCAATGCTGTAAAGAAATTGGTATATATGTAGGGAACGGGACACTGATAAAAAAGAGCCATCCACCATCAACTAAGCCAAAAATGCATATATTGCTCAGCACAGAACTGATGTGACTGCTCTGTTGATGTACAGCACAGGGAACGTGGCACAGAAGGGAAAGAGCTGTTGAAGCTAAGGAACAACTAAGCACAAAATGAGTGTGACTTGATCCTGATAGAACCAGCTAAAGACAAAAATAAGGTCACCAATGTTTTAAAAAATCCAGAACAGCTTTTTATGGAAGCTAATGAAGACAGGAAAGCACAAAACAAATTATTTGATGTGAAGCTTGGTCATTTTATGAAAGGGGTTGTATGATTTGGTGTCTGCATAGATAGAAGCCTGGACTTCATAAATAATTCCATTTCTGAATGCCTGATGTTCCTTCACCTCTGGCCCACTGCTATTATCCAAGTCAAAAATCTACTTGGGGCAAAAGTTCCCTGTATAAGTCTTAAAGGAGTGAGGATGCTGGTAGAAGAAATGTCAATGTTCAAATAATTTTAACAGAAACAGATGGGTTGATCTGAGTGAAAAGAGTCTTTAATTTTTTCAAGGCTCATACACTTCTGGAATGACCAATGCCATTTTAGAAGCTAGACAAAAAAATTCCTATAAACACGATATGGAAAACAGTCTGTTGTGAAATACACATGGCATTAACAGAAGTCTTGTGAGCTCTTCTGATTTTCTTACAAGTAAGGCAATATTCTGAAAAGTTCTACAGGACACAGTTCCTCATACCACACTCCTGGGAGAATCTCAGCCTTCATGTTAAAAAAATCCCACAGCAAATAAAAAAATATTTTTCTAGACTTACAGTTGGAAATGAGACCTCAATAACTAATAAATGCTCAGAAACCTGAGGAGGAATAAAAAGAAACCATTATTTTTCAAATGCGTGCATTTTCTGTCCTGACTCATTATTACTGACTATTTGCAGGTTGCAATTCTCATCAGTGCAACTCCCTACAGTGACTTTAAGGTGATCCAGAGAAGGTTTCCCCAATGAAAATGCAGGCAAGGGACAAGCTGGCTTTCACACACCAACAGGAAATGAGAGGAAAACAGTAAATGTGAGGGAAAAAAGTCTGCAGAAACTATTGCTCTGACAGCTGCCTACAGCACACAAGACAGGCAGACAATTAAATGCAAAGAAACAAAGACAAGAAGTGTATCTTTGCACACCACAAATTGATGCTCAAAGACAATTATACAGATGTTTCTTACAATTTTTTGTCAGTTACTTTCAAAAGATTTTTTAAAAGTTATCACACTGTGCATTTAATGTGAAAAATTGGAAGTGGAAACAAGAAGGGACTGAAAGCATAGGAGGTGTTGGGCAAGCATAGGAGATGCTGGGCAAGCACAGTTCTCCCCAAACACCTTGAAATTGGACAATGCTTTTTGGCTGGAATCCACACCATGGTTTGCACCATTCAGCAGTTGGACATCCTAACTTTAAAAACAGAGTGGAAATGTACTCTATTGCATACATTCCTAAGGCCTAAACAATTTAGCTTGTCATGCTCCTTCTTGTAGGAAGTTGTTCAAGGAACAGTTATGTGATCTTCAAGCTTGCCAAGAAGTCAAAGCAGCATCATTTATCCAACCAGAGAATAAGCTTTTTTTCTTCTAGTAGGTGAAACTGGATAATGTAGTTTTAAGTGCCATCTCCTAGGTAGAGCCACCAGATGTGCACTTGTAGAATGTACACAAAAAAACCCCCAAACATTACTATCAGAATAATTTCACTTGCTAAAAAACAGTTACAGATAGATCACAAAGCTGCTATTAATGAGATCCATATCAATCTCAATGGGAAAAATTCCAGATGCATTTCTGTTTCTCTGCTGCACAATAGACTTCACATTGTAGTGCCGGACAAAGTGGGGGCAGCCAGTTGTTAATATTTAAGATTCAGACAGAGGCTTTTTTCTTCCTCTAACCAGATGCAAAAACCTCCAAGGATTTCACTGAAAGCCTGAATAAAAAGAAAAAAAAAAACCAAAAGCCCAAGTCGAAAGAGTGTTTTCAGAGGGACCTATGCCCCTAGGTGCCAGAAGGTACTTCTGTAACTGGAGATAATGCTTGATAGGGTTGACAGACCTCCTGTCCAGTTAAATGTAATTTTCTGGCTCCTCTGTCACCTTATTAATTCCAGCCCTTAACCTAAGAGTGGTGATCTGTAAAGCAACGTGCATTAAAATCTTCCAGATAATATCAGCACTATTTAATATACGCCTCTCCCCTTTGGTCCCATGGTTCTAAAAATAAACAAGTATTTTAGCAAAACAAGGGTAAGAGTAAGACTCCGAGCTTGTAAAACCTCTTTCTAGGTACTGTTTCCAGAGATAAGGCACAGAGACTGGACATGGAAGAGTTTCTATGCAAGAGGCCACCTGACAAAACCAAAAGGATTTACTGACTCACAGAGCAAGTGGGTGCTGTGGAGAAAGCTGCAAACAGTGCCAGCACAGACAGCTACATCCTTTCCTCATCATCCCACACAGAAAGTGTCTGGCTTGAGATAGAGTTTAGGCAGGGAAAAGAGACTGGAGGTGAGACTTGACTACTCTGACGAAGTAAAGAACCACAAACCATGTGGACTTCTCCTGTCCTACCTGAAAAACAGGTGTGAAAAACAAGGCCTGTCCTTCCAGCCAGCACACTCACTGGCCTCATCCAAGCAGGGCCCTCTGCTCTGCTGTGTCCCCATGTCCAAATTCATCACACATCTGGCAAGAGACCGTGCAGCAACAACAGTACCCACAGCAGTAACTTCAAAGGACTCTGCCAAGAGGCTTGATGGATACCTGAAGCACAAGGTATGCACTTAAAAGCCTACCTTCTAAAATGCTATAAATCTCCTGGAAGTACTGATATCCTCCCTGACTCACAAAACAAAGCAGAGACACCCTCCTGGTTCTTATTGCTCCACTTGAAGAATGGTACAACAGTCCTTCTCATTCCAGGAATGGAATTTTTCAATGAGATAGTTCATTTCAACAAGTTCCCACAAGAAAAAACTGCAGAAAAAAAGGATACTGCTGGTTTATGCATTTGAGATTTATGTAAGTCACTGAAACAAATACTAAATATTATTAGCTACTAAAGGAAATGGTTATGGTGAAGATGAGGGGATAAAAACCTCACACAAATATGCCTTCTCTTTCAGTATCCTTGATAGAGAAAGCACTTCTCCTACAGCTGTGGGAAAGAAAACAAGACACAACAGCTGAAGTTAAAATTACACATCTTTGGCTGTTATCAAAGGGAGCTCTAGCACATGGACAAAGTGCAGTCTGCGTGATTCCAATTCCAAATCAAAGAAATGCTTCAGGCGTATTCCTCATCGACATTTGTATTTGCTCCTGAATATTACAAAGAGCAGTGAACATTGCTGATCCACTACTTTTGTCCCAGTAGCAATTGCGTCAACTACATTCAGCCTTTGTAGAAAGCATCAATAAATTCACTCCTACAATTGATACTCTCCCAGTGACCCCCTCAGGCAACCCAACATGAAGCAGCTCCAGCGTGCAGCACTGCCAGCTGACACAGAAATCCTGCCACACCCGGGAGTTTTCCATACCCTTAGAGTGTGGGTGGAACAAAGCACTGAGAGTAACTCAGCATCTCCATTAATCCATCAGGGAGACACAAAAGAATCATAGAATCGTTTAGATTGGAAAAGACCTCTAAGATCAAGCCCAACCATCAATCCAGCCCTCCCAAGGCCACCATTAAACCATGTCCCCAAGTGCCACACCTAAATGTCCTTTAGCTCCCTCCAGGGATGGTGACTCCACTACCTCCCTAGGCAGCCTGTTCCACTGCTTGATTTTGGTGGAGAAATTTTCCTAATATCCAATCTAACCCTCCCCTGGCACAACTTGAGGCCATTTCTTCTTATCCTGGAGAACAGGACACCCACCACACTAGAACACCCTTTCAGTCTCTCATCCTGTAGAGAGTGATGAGGTTCCCTCTGAGCCTTCTTTTCTCTAGGCTAAATACCCCCAGCTCCCTCAGCAGCTCCTCACAGAATTTGTCCTCTAGAGCCTCCACCTGAAGCACAAGTCTCTGCCTTGGCCTGGAATTCAGTCTATTCACTGTATTTTCTTAACATCATCCAGTTTTGTGGTTTTTTCTCATTCTTTTGTTTGCCCACTTATGTTTGTTTAACCACTTAGATGGCACTCCACAAACAACTACTCTCAATTTACATCTGTCATAGAGAAGGTGTTCTGTGTTTTCTTTCCACTTCTTAAAAGTATTAAACTTTTCACCACAGACATTTTGGAAGCAGACACGCTTGGTGTGACAGGGCAAGAAATCTCTCCATTAAAATGACAAATTGCAGTCATTTTGTTCTCATTTAATCTTACTTTTAACAAAACAATCACCTTCTTAAGAAAAAGTGAAAAAAAGCATGAAAACTCTTAGCCTGTAAAGTGAAAGCTGTGAAATGCACTGGCAAAGAAAATGAAGACCATAATATAAATTATGAGCAATTATAATCACCAACTATTTCTAATATCTTTTTGTCTTAAGTACTTCTACCTGCCAATAAATCAACAAATGCTTAGTTGTTTCTCCCAACTTAGAGATGTACAATAGAACAAATAACAAGAAAGCTATGCTTCAACCCACTAAATAAATAAATAATGGCAATCAATAACAACTTTTTTCCAAAGCTGTAAGAAAATCCTATAAAATGTGGTGACTGCCCTTCAAAATTTTTCCCAAATACTTATTTTTCTAAAAGTAATTTCCCCATATAACTTAGAGTAGTTTAAAAAAAGTTAAAGCCCACAACCCTATCTAACTCAGGATATTCTTAAATTTCCTTGTCTAAACAGAAAAGTTGAAGGACTACATTAGCCAAGTATCTGCTGATCTCAATGACAAGAGAAATAGCAGATTTGCATTAGCCAGCAAAATAGCAATGATGTTGGCCAAAATGAGAACTTCCCACAAGTATTTATGGGTGCTCTTTGGGCAAGTGTTCAAACAGCCAGCTGTGGAGTGAGAAAGCAGTACAGGATTGTCCCACATTACTCTCTCTGCCTCCATAACACTCATGCTCAGCCCTCCTAAGTTGTACCTTTCCACTGGACAGTTTGCTTTCCCTGAGCTGCAGACTAAGTGCACTTGGCTGTGATGTTCACAAGCAACACCACTATAAAACCTGCAGATTCACATCAATGCTTTGTAAATGTCACTGTCTAAACCATAGGCTACAAATGACTGAAGATTTTCAGAGACAATCAGCACTTTGCTGAATTCATCAGCAACTGTGTAGTAACCAGTCTTCTCAACAAATCAGGCTACTCATGTTACCATACTTGCCTTGTAGCAATTATTTCTGAGTATTCCCAGTGCATGTTTTCCCACCATGACAACCTGATACATGCTCTGCAGCAATGGTTTTCATTTTAATATCTTGGCCAGCCATGGAGTGAATCAAATTGACAGCCCCTCTGCTGATACCAAGTTTTAGAGGCAGCAGAACAGGTCTGCTCCAGTCAATTTTATCAGCTGAACTTTGAAAAATGGTGGCCCTAGTTAGAGGGATTAGTATCTCCCTGAAAACAGGTATTAGGAATAAAAATACAAGAGCAGCTCTAGTAGAAATATGAACAGGGTGATGAGCAGGAGTATCAAAAAATTACTTCCAAACCTGCCTGGGGCCAGCACAGCTTTGGAGAATCTATAACACTTTGAGGGAGCTTTTGTTCCATGGCTACTTACTTCTTTTGATACTAAGGGCATGCTGAATGTGTGCAAAGCACAAATCTGAACAAACTGCCTGCTCTACTCACAGTTATCAGCAACTGAAAGCTATTGTGGATGCTTCTTGAAATGCACGTGAAGAGCCTGGACTGAGAGCAGTGACCTTGAGGCACTGAGCTGTGCCAGGGCCAGCCACCAACACCAACCCCAGGACAGGCACAGGGATCAGAGCTGTGCTCTCCTGGTAATTACAGTCATTGCACCAGAACTAGTTGTCTCTGAGGGAGGGGGAAAAAAAGGTGTTGCTTGATTTTTAGCTTGGGATTATTTTTTTAAGAATTCATCAGCTTGATTGCCCAGCAGTAAGGAAAATCCCGCCTAACGATGCGAGTGAGACTGTGCTGGGGCAGATCAGAGTTCAAAATCTCTTTCCCAAAAATGGCAATAAATGGATGTCCAAGGTAAAGCAAGAACAGGGCAAAGAGATAAAATATTTCCTCCCTAACATTCACACAGCTTTCAAACATTTTCAGCTGAGTGGATTTCCTGAGCTTGATGTGGTTTGTCTAATCAGCAATCCCCCTTTCCCTCCCAGCAATGGATCCCTCCTCCAAATGTTTGTCCAGACTCCTCTGGAATTTGTACAGACAATTTGCAGCTGTCACATGCTTTGGCAAGGAATTGCCCAGGTATATGACCTGATGCACAAAGAACTGAATCTTTCTTGTTCTGATGCATGTAAGTAGAAACACATTATGCAGAAAGACTACATCAATGATTTTTCCCTTCTACCTTTTTTTCCCCTCTAGTAAAAGCCAAAGGTAAATTCAATGCAGCTCAACTAGAAGACCCCCCACGAAAGATCATATCTCCTTCCAGCTGCCTCAGCAATCACATTGTTCCCTGCCTCTCAATCCTTCTTTGCCCTCAAGGTCTTCCCTTATTCTGCATTTGGGATCTGACGTTACTCAAGCTTGAAGAAATTTTGTTTCATGCAGCTCTCATCTGGGAAGTACACTCCACCTCTGTATAGCAGAAGTCTTTTCATCAATTTATTATGTTCCTTATGGGTTCTCATACTGTATTTCCTAAAGCTTCCAACTGGCTTCCCTGATGTCTACCTCAAGCCACTTGCTCCTACCCACCAGGTGAGCACCTTCTCCTTTTTGGCCTGGCAGACCACTCAGCAACATTTAACCTGGGAAGTACCACAGGCAGTATTGACTCTCCCATCTCATAAGGAGTCCAGCCACCTCTTGTGTTCACAGAGGACAGCTTTCCTAAGATGCTTCTGGCTGCTAAGATGGCTGGGAAGTTTCAGATTTATGGCCTATGACTGAAAAGCTCTCTCTGTACATTGTAGTTCCTGACAGGACTATTACAAATTCCAGGGAAGGACATGGACTTGCTAGAGCCAGTCTAGAGAAGGGCCACGAAGATGATAAAGGGCTGAAGTGTTCAAGGATAGCTGGATGGGGCTTGAATCAGCCTGGTCTAGTGGAAGGTGCTCCTGCCCATGGCAGGGGTGAGTGGAACTAGATGATCTTTAAGATCCCTTCCAACCCAAACCCTTGTATGGTTCTGTGATCTGTATAGGACTGAAGGGCCATACAGTAATCCCCAGCTGCTTTCTGAAAACCAGGCACATGCACAGAAACCATGGAACACTCAGGAAATGGTCTGGGCTTCCAGCTGGTGAAAAACATGAAGTCACTACATCCACAGACTGCACTGAACAAGAAACAGCAATTATAGCAGCTACCAACTGCTTCAAGAGATCCTCTCCTGCTCTTTTGAGAGGGTCAATGTTCTTCAGCAGCTGCATACAAGGAATCAAACACCAGCTTTCAAAAAGACATTTCATTAGGAGATGAGACCTGTCCAGACACAAATGACAAAGAGCCACATTCCTCCTTTTTAGCTTTAGCTAGCATGGGAATGAAGCTCAGACACAGGAAAACTTCCTCTGCAGCAATGTCCTGCAGCTGTCAAAGAACTAGCATGTGAACAAGTCAGGTACAGGAAGAAGAGAAGTGCTACTACAACCCTGGCCAACTGAGCAACTTCAGTGTCTCAATCTGACAGCACAAAAGTAGGTGACCATAGAGACACTTTCCCACTTTCTGTACAGCTTTGACTCAGACATTTACATGTTGTCCCTATGGACCAGCAGGAAGTACAGAAATACATATGCTTTGATCCAGCAATAATGACTTAAAACACAGTCTTGTGTGGGAAGTGTTGACAAATTACTTCTGGTAGACACTGAAATCACTCAAACAATTAACTGAGATTAGATTAGCTGGTAGGTTTGGAAAAAGGCTATGAATAAGATGTGTGCAGCTGCACATGTTTTTACTCAATTAGATGACAGTAGGACATGTATTACTTCAAACATCAAGGCTACACCAAATCAGATAAGCAATCCCACCTAAAACAAAAACCAACAACATACTTCCCCCAAATGTAAAATAACTTTGCGCTAAGCGATAGTGGAATAAACTGACCAGAGACAGTTTCTTCCCAACCCCAATCAGCCTCAAAATCAATACCTTAAAGAGCATGAATTCACATTCTTTTTTAAAAAAATCTACTTTAAGTATAGAAGTTTTATTACTTCTATATTAGTATTAGTTTATGATGTTACACCTCTCTTTCAGATCCTGTCTCAATAAAGTGTATAACATGAGACTAGTTTGAAACATGATCTATTTCCATTTAATTGAAAGCCAAGAAGGTTTAATATTAATGCAATTTACCACTTTTCTAACATTCACTAAATTGTACACACCTATGGTATTTCCTCTGCAAACCAAATGCAACATATTTTTGTCCATACAAAACCTGTCCTTCCTAGACAGACATGCTATGATTTTATTTTGGAGTAGATCAGAAATCAGATCTGAAGTAGATTTGCAGACACACAGGTCTTCTCTACCACTACCTCTTCTTAGCACGGGGTAAGAGGAAGAGCACAGGACCAGTGCCTGAGCTCTTTGGGCCTCCTTCTAAAGGAGGCTTTAGAGAACTGCTGTAAAAGAGCTTCTGAAGGACCTGTGAAGGAGTGCAGTGAAAAAACACATTTTGAGAAGAGACAGCTTGATGGTGATAAAGGCTGTTGGCTGAAGTAACCTAAAAGACCACCAGTTTTAATTTATCACACTTCTTCTACCCCCTCCTGTAAAGTCACATCACATCAGCTCAGAAAACATCACCAGCAAGACATAACAAGAAAAGTCATAAACACAGGATTCCACAGACAATGGGACAGGCTCTCTGGTGACTTGGACTAGAGAGTTCAATTTTTAAAACCATATTTCAGAGTCAAACCTCTACAGTCTGCTTGGAACCCATCTGAGAGTAGTCCTTGAAGCTTAGCAGTGAAGCAAGTAAAAATAAGATGGGGAGAACAAAACATCTGTAAATGGAGGAAGAAAAGCAGATACAAGGCAGTATAAGGAAAGCACAATGAATTGTCATAAGTGATGCAACAAGTCACAGCAAAGAGGAAAAGGGCACTGAAATGTGAGATTTGAGCCACTACATACATAAAACAGGTTCACATTGCATCACATTGAATTACAGGAGTCGTGCTGATCTGTCATACCATGGTCACCTAGATGTTTAGAGGTCTATTTTTAGCATTCCTTCTAAAGAGTTTTCCTAGTAGAACATATTTATTGTGTTGTGGTTTCTCAAGTCTATTGGCAAGTTTAGGTAATATATTTGTTTCTTTTGTTCCTACAGCTGAAAGTCTGATTTTAATGAGAGATTGCTCATTTTGGTTAGAAGCTCAATCTTTACATTCTTAAGCCTCTTTAAAATTCCTGGATATATACAGCCTAGGATGGGTGATTTAGCACTGATTAGTTTAGTGGTGTGAGAGAGACCAGAGACACTGCCCAGAGATATTTTACTGTTCTGAAGTTAGTTCCTCATCATATGAGGCTTGAAAGCTGAAAAATAGGAGAGCAGCTTTACAAATTGCAACAGGGAGGAGAGCTAAAGCTTCAATCAGATACACTCTATCTTCCACCTCCTTCCCGTCTGTACAAATGAAAACAAAATGCCTCTAACTTACAAAAAATACTTGCTATTATGGGCAGAAGCATGACGAAGAATGCACCATCCAAGCAGTTTTAGTGACAGCTTCTGTGGTAGTCTAACTCGTGATCAATGGGGGTCTTTTTAAATGATTAGCAAGGGTGTAATTAAGGAAACCAAAGGAAGAAAGATAACTCAAAAGATGAATGAGGCCTTTATTCAAGGTATCACTGAGATGGGGCACCAGCTGTATGACAAGATGAGGGTCCTGGTGGGCAAGATGAACACGAGCCAGGGTTGTGCCCTTGCTGCAAAGGCATCCCCCAGGGTGGGGGACCCTTCCCCTGGCTCAGAACTGGGGGGCTCAGCTGCAGGGCTGGGGCACTGCTGGGCTCCCCTCTGCAGAGAGACACACTGGAACAAGTCCAGCGAGCTAAGATGATTAAAGGATTGGAGCATCTGCCACGAGGGGAGGCTGAGAGAGCTGGGATTGCTCAGCCTTGGGCAGAGAAGGCTCAGGGGGCTCTGATCAGTAAGCATAAACACCTGACAGGGGCAGTCAAGCAGGCAGAGAGACTCTTCTCAGGGGTGCACAACACACAGGGCAATGGGAAAAAACTGAAATACAAAAAATTCCATTGGAAGTAATCATATTGCTAGGGTGGTCAAACATGGAAACAGGCTGTGCAGAGAGGTTGTTCAAACACAACTGAGCATGGTCCTGAGCAACCTGTTGCAGGTGACCCCCCCTTTGAGCAGGGGTTTGGACTAGATCACCTCCAGAGGTCCCTGCCCAACCCAACTAGTCAGTGATGCTGCGATCCTTCTCCCCATGAAGCAAGGAACAATAAAGTTGCAAGAGCTCAATTCCTATCCAGGTCAAATCTCAGAAACAAGAGTCTGCTAAAACCCCATTTTATACCAGTGCTGTAATTCCTGCTGACCTCAATCAGCCTAATCAAGTGGTAAGATTACAAAATGAAAAAAAAGGGCTTTAATTTGATCATTACTCATAGCTATTCCATTGACCTAATGCTTGGCCACTAAGACCTCATGAAAACTGGATTAATGCATAAAAATAGAGGATTTCATCCTTTGGAAACCACAGTTGAAATCTGACGTTCAACAAAACCGGAAATCTGTAGCTTTAATGTCATGCCATTGCTAATGGCCATATTTACCAAACACACAAGGATAATTTGATCAATCAAGGTATTTGCCATTTAGTCAAAGCTCTCCTATGTATACAAACACCCAACACCATTCCATGCCTTCACAATTTAAGTGGAGTGGTAGGACTGACAAGTAAGTTAGCACCAGAGCTGTGTGACACCACTGTCTGTGTCAGGAGACTCAGGGCTATGGGACAGCCAGCAGTGCTGCTGCAGGCAAGGACAAAAGGACAGTCACAGAGCAGAGATTAAAAGAACAAGAAAGCCCAGCATGTCCAGTGAACGTGCACATTATGGCATTGCTTAAAATGTTAACTTGTGTTGCAAAGGAAACAGACTGTAAAAGCTACAATTATTTCTCCCTAATGTTTTGATTTTATTTTTTCCTAAGCTACTCTTCAGCACAGTCATCTGACAAACAACAGAACCATGCAACTAGCATAAACTTATACATCTAAGAAGCACAAATAGGAAAAATGCTTTACTTTTGTGATTGAGTCAAATTAATAATTCAACAATCCCTGTATTAGTCAAGGCTCCCCAACAGCATCATGGCAGACAGGTCAGAAATTTGAAAATTATGTGCCCAGACACGTGATCTGGTTTCATAATTTATATTCATGAACCATCTTGGCCAGCATAAAGCAGAATATTTCTTGAATACAAACACACCATGGGAGTTTATCTGACCTGAGGCTTCTTTTCTAGATCATTTCAGCATCAATCCAGCTGATCCAACAAAAGGTACTAAGCAAGAGACTGGAGAACAGAAAGCACAGCCAGCACTTGGGTTATGCTGGCAGCTAGATGGCAGGTTTTATTCTCCACAAGTATTATCAAAGCCTGAGTCCAAAAAGCACTTAGAAGCCAGAGCCTCCTAGGCATGAAGTAGTCTGTGAACATCCAAAGAGTGGGTAGCTCACTTAGGACTATAACAATCCCAGACAGAATCCTTCTGATGAGGCCAAGGTTCCTGACAACACAAACACCACAATTAAGTGATTTAGGAAAGGCTGGCAAACCCATGAATTACTCCTACTTCTGTAATCCACAGGGAACAGAACTGCCCTTCCTCCAGAGATTTGTCCCTCCTGCTTCCCAGCAGCCATCCTAGAGGGGGCCCAGTTACCTCCTTCTGGAAGCACCTTAGACTCAGCCCTCACTTCACTATCTTTCCCTATCCAAGAGAGGGAGGAAGAAAGCTGAACTTAATCCTTTGCCTGCTTGCAAAGTAGGAACCAAGTAAATTTACTCATAAACCATCTTGGACTATTTTCTCTTGAATAATTCTATGCCAAGAGTGACTCAGAAATTATTTTGAGATAAGTTTTATCAAACTGTTCATAACCATTACCCCATTACACCATTTGAAGGGATGGTCAGCATGAAGAATGCCTTTCCATCACTGTGCGAAACTTTGTGCTTTAGCAGCTTTCAGTCATAGAGGTCAACATTTTCAAAATAGGCTGCCCAGACTTCAGTTTTCTAAGGCAATTTAAGTAAAATAAGTCTATAAAACTTTGGCCTAGATTTCTGAAGTATTGAATGCATTCAGCTCTCACAGCTCTGTAGCATATATAGCTAAAAAAAGGAGACTAGGTTCATAAAACATGGATATAGACTAAACTTCGGAAATGTTGGTTTAAAGTCAAGGATCTGAAACCAATCACAAAAGAAACCAGAGTTGGCTTGTGAAAATATTTTCTATGCATTTTTTCTTAGCACATTTATGCCACAGCAGTATAAAGCATCATGCACACAGCAAAGATTTATTGAGTTATACCTTCATTGGGCACATTCTTCTCTCTCTTTTAAAATAAATTTTAAAAACCAACATTAATATTACCCTGCAGTGGGGGATCCATGCCCACAAATGCCTCCTTTTTGAAGCAAAATCCATAATGGATGTGCTTTTAATAAGCACCTTAGACACTGCAGAAATGTCACCAAAAGTACTAATGGACTATTGAATGTCAGCTACGAAATACATTGACTGCTTCCACAGAGCTCTGCTAATGCTTATTTTCCTACATAATTCCTAGTGCTTGCAGGGGTGAGACACACACTGACTATTGCTCTGGTACCTCAGCTGGTTTCCTTCCTCCTGTAAGTATATTTTACAGTGCTTGCAGGAGATGTGTGCTAGAGGAAAAAAATGAAATCTATACTTTTCCATGGCACAGGTCCCAGCAGGCAGAGCTCTTATGCTTGTAATTGAATTATTCTAGCTTCCCCTTCACTCTTCCAGAAACCAAAGCACAGACATAACTACTGGGCTTTTTTTTTTTATTACCTCCTCACTGCAGGCAAACCAAGACAGTAAATTCAGAGTTGCATCACTTACACTCAGATAGCACAAGCACTGCAGAAAGCATTGACATTACACATTTAATTAGCACCTTACAAGAATTCCCATTATTGGTCTTTTCTGCTTAGTTCAAGGAATAGAACACTACACTGAACCAACACAAGCAAGAAGAAAATCTCTTCACTTTCCCTCTGGTCAAGATGTTTTGCTAGTTCTCTACAAACTGAAATGCAAGAAAGGTAAGGGGTTCTCTTCCCTCCTCATCAATGTAATTCAGAGCATCTGGAAATGAAAGTTCTAAGAAGAAACAGCAAAGGCAGCAAAGGATTCAACATTTACAGATATCCCATGAGGATATCCCACGAGGTTGAACTGTAACTTTTATAGCCTCTATCCTATTAGTACCATGGTTGCTTTACAATTATTTCCATCACTGGTGTGCACTTCTATTACTCGTTAATAAAATATGGTTTTACTCTTCTGCAATGCCCTGACTTGTCCTTCAAGATGCTCACAATATATTAGACTCCACCTCCCTCTGATTAGTGAGCACAACTGAGAAATGCAACATAAAACCCAGTGGATGCTCCAACCCACCTCGTAGTCAGAGACCTTGCTGCACATCCACATTATGTAACACAGAGTTGTGCTGCTGAGACAAGCTGGCATGCACAGCCACAGCAAGGTAGGAGCATGGTCCCAAAAGCAGGAGAGCCACGTCAGAGAGAATAAAGCTACCCACAAGGCTTATGAGCACTTGCACAAGAGCCACAGATGAGCTTCTCCTCCTTTCAAAGGCAGGTTCATGCCCACCATTTCATGCTAAGTGTATACATTACATAACATGCTGCTCAAACTTACCACATTCAAACTCGTAGGGTACTTTATGGCAACATCTGGCAGACAAAGAATATGCAATTCAAATCTAGTTTCCTTTTCCTTCAGTCAGACAGATGAGCTCTCTTCTGCCTTATCTTGTTTTTCTCCCTAGTCTCAGGTACCCACATACAAGGATTAAATAATTCTGAACATTTTACAGGAAAGTATCATCTAATAATTTATCTTTGCAATTAAATCTGCTATAGACTTTCAAACAGCTTGTGTGAGCTGTCAGAATGTTCCCAGATTTCCTTGGAAAGACAAAAAGGTTTTACATTTAACTCAGCTAACAGTTAAGTGGTTGGTAGTAACTGTCCACAGAGTCCTGAAAAGGCCAATAAGCCTGAATTTAATAGAGTGGAAAAGAGGGAGTTAGTAAAAGGAGGCAGATCTTGTCACTGAAAGTATGACAAATGAGAAGGATGTACTTAATAGCAGTTTTACAAGAGACTAAAAGGAGTGATACAAGTGTAAACAATGGGAGAAAGCAGCACATTACTGTAATAATACTAAAAAGAGAAAGTCCCAGCTCAGGGTTCAGCTATGTGAAAAGGAGGCAGCTTGCTGGTTTTTTGTAGATCAGTTTTGGAGCAGAATCCCATGGGTTATGTCTCTACATGGCTATACTATTTGGGTTACATTTAGCAATCTGATCTTGTTATTTAGCAACACAGACTTGCTGATTCATACAAGCTAACCCTGAACACAAAGTGTTTGGATTCTCTTTTCCTGTTAAAGTCTTTGTTATTTACTGCCTGCAAGATTGCACTGAAGTTCCAGCCAAAACTCATTTCTGCTGTTTCCAATGTACATTCCAAATTAAAAAAACATGGCCTCACATCAAATGTTAAAGTAAGATCATTATCATCCAGCTGCCAAATAGTTCCTACAGGTTCAGAGGCAGACAATTACAGAAATCATGAACAGTGGCTCAGCAGAATGAGCTGACAAGTGTTTTCATACTTGTAGTATCACACTGCAGTATCACAGCATACCGGGAGACATGGTGGTCTAGAGAATAAACAGATTTTACCATGGAAGGAAAAGGATAGATAAGGCACTGGCTCATTACCCCAGAGCTACCCAAAGAGCACAGTGTGCAAAACTGCAAAAACAGGCAGAAAGACTCTGCACAGAAAGGGCAGAATAATCTTTTGCCAGCAGAATAACCCGGTAGCCTCCAGGAATGTTACTCACAATGTTAAGCACCACAGAGTCGAGGATGAAAGCTGAGGTCCTATTGTGCTGTGCAGCATAAAACCATGGACCAGCCCATGCAAAAACATCTGTCATTCATTTGGACAGATAAGGCAAAGGCAACACAAATCTCACAGAGAAAGGGAACTGCACAATGGTAGTAGTTATTTTAGCTCCATAGTTGAGAAACAGGTTTCGATCAGAATTAAATGACACAGTATGAAGAAACTAAGGCAATACTACAAGGATAATTTTAATGAAACACTGTAATTGAAGAAAACCTGGAAAGTTCTAAGGCAGTTGTAGGAAATAAAGCCAGGAAGGCCTTAGAATACAGATGTAAATGAGTCATTTGGCAAATTTAAGGAAGTTCAGACTGAAAAGCTGAAAAGAATTCCACAATCCAACAACCTTCAGGATTTGTTTGAATTTCTCGTATCTATTTAGCTGTTGCAGTCCTTTAAATTCTCCTAAACCCAAGATGACCTTTAAAAAAAAAACAAAACAGCACAACCCAAAAAATTTGCCAGCACATACAAACATATTCTAAAACACGCTGTCCGGAACAAAGAGTCTTCAGGGCACCAAATAGTCTCTATAATAAGCCATGAGCAATTAGTCTGCTGGGAAACAAATCAGCTCACTGCATTTCAGAGAGTGAAGGTGGCTGTCATGCTCCAGGGATGATGTTAACTGTAGGATCTTTTCCTGAGCAATGCTTCCTGGAAACCCACCAGTTTATACCTGCTTGTGGGAACAGAGAGAATTTCCAGGGCCTGGGAGGAAAAGCTTTGCAGTGGCTACAAACCACCAAAGTACTGCTTGTGCTCCCTTGAAATGCCCCAGAGAGCCTGAACCCTCTGGTCCACCAGCACATCCTCTCCTATTCTTCTCTGCTGCCTCTGAGTCCTCCCATTCCATCCAAAACTCCCCCAAAAAACTGAGTCTCAGGTTCTCATCTCTACCATTACTGTGCTTTAGGAAGCCTACAGACAGCTAAGCTCAGCTGGGGAGTGCACACTGGACATGCTTCCTGACACAGGATTTACAAACTGCTGTAGGAGCCTTAAAAATATTGTGAACCACAAAGGGTACCATCTTATTTAAACAAAAAAAGTAAACAGAGATGTAGCCCAAGAGAGATTAAGGAGGGATACAATCTGTGTGACACAATCTCCATCTACAAGAAAAGGCAGATGGAGCCAAAAGAAGAGCTCTGAGGAAAAAAACAGGAGGAGGAGGGAAGTGATTGCCTTGCACGTGAGAGAAAACAGCCCAGGACTATGGCACAGAACAAACCCTGGGAGATGAGACAGAGAACAAGCATCTCCTTCCCTAGCACTGCATTATGAAGTCAGAATATTGAGGAGTTGACACTTGGCTTCCACAGTCAAGACAAGTCTCCAAAATCTTCTAGCAGCAGATGAAATTAAGAGATTGATGCCAGGTATATTCAGAATTTTGCACTTGGCTAATTATATGCTTCTTTTTTAGCTATTTTCAAGCTACTGATCAAGAATTTAAACTGTGATTTGCTGGAGAAATCAGTTTGTTTTTTGTTTTTTTTTTAAATTTTGTTTAATGGTCTGACATGAAGAGGATGCACTGTAATCCACCAGAAAACCCCAAACCAAATCCAAAATAAAATGTAGCAGAGAAACCCTCTCAACACTTGCAAACTGGAACAAGCTTGAAAACCTCCCCTCCTGTGTGTCTTTCTAGCTGACATGCCAGGTCTTGGGTATTAAAAGAAACACCTCAGCAACAGCTGAAAGTCTGTGCTATGCTAAAATATAACTTCTTGAAGCAAGAGTTTCACACAACTCTAGAAAAGTCTCAAGTGTTTAACACCAATTTTCCCACTTAATTTTTTACTTCTTAGATGCAGTGGTCACTGTGAATAAGCTGTTGAGAGCTCCTCCTGAGCCAGATGTCTGGGATACTTAGGGTTCCTCTCTCCATCAAGGAAGAGGGACTTGTCACTGGTGGCTGTTCCAAGTTTTCCAGACACAGAAAACTCGAATTATTACTCAGTTTATCAACTGCAGACAACAGTGCCTGTGGACTTCTAAACAGGCCAGGCAACTTGTTGACTACTGTTAGATCTGTCTGTAGGAACCTTTTCCTCTTCCCTCATGCATCTCTCTCTGACTCTCATTTCCCTTCCTGCATCTTCAGGGAGCATAATTTCTCTAGAACAGCTAAAGACAGGATTATCTCAGAATAAACTGCCCTCCTGGTATCACTTTATTTGAATTATTGGATTTTCTGTTTAACATAAGATGACATTTAAGTATTTTGAGATCTTAACTGAATAAAGACAGTTCTGTCAGTAAAAATATTTACAGTAACCTCACTAATTGAGACTGATTCCAGCTTCCTGAATCTCATTATGGTAAACTGGGCACTGCTGTGAAAGGGAAACAAAGAAGAGATGAATTAAAACAAACATGCATAAAACCCAAACAACTGCTTCAAGTGATGTTAATCA
This sequence comes from Peucedramus taeniatus, assembly GCA_013400575.1. Classification (NCBI taxonomy): domain Eukaryota; kingdom Metazoa; phylum Chordata; class Aves; order Passeriformes; family Fringillidae; genus Peucedramus; species Peucedramus taeniatus. The sequence continues at coordinate 114,804 of WBNO01016929.1, read as the reverse complement.
TTACATGAAACCTGTCAAAAACATCCCTCTGACTGGCATCTGTCAAAACATCTCAGCAGTTCATCATCACAGCCACTGTTTAGAGGGAGACAGAGGGTGCATCAGTCAGCACTGTGCATCTCACACAGCTCTGAATTTCTACATGAATTATTCTGTATCTTAGAGCACTCCAGACATGGCTTGTTTCATAGGACTTCTCTCCTCTTTCTCCTGGATGGCCTGGAATCATCATCATTCCCATATCCTCAGAGAGGGTGTGGTGTCTGGCAGCTAATTTCACAGAATGAAGTGCTGTTTCCCCTCCATGTTTTCTGTCCAGCAATCCACAAGAGATGGCAAAACATTGGAAATTAAGTCCTGTTAATATAAAGAGAAAAAGCCCACCCAAACTATTAGCCCTGTTTTTTTACATTTCCTGTCTGGACACGGGTTAGGAATCCTCCAGCTATTCTGAATCCTAGTAATGCAGTACTGAAGAATGAAGAATCTGCTTCCCAGAGAAGAGACAGAGGAGATCAGCATTTCAAACCCACATCCTCCAGTAGCAGCAGGTGCCAGAGCTGGAAGAATTAAGCAGAACAGTTCCTTCTTTCCTTTTAGAAAATACATGATGACTGCTTCCCTGCTAAAATACCTTCCTTACTGAGCACAGGTGGAATTTTTGGCTGAGCAGGACAGACCTACCACCAGGCTACTATGGCAGAGCAAGACCAACTACTTCTTTACAGATGTGTCTACTCAGACAAGTTTCTTCACCCTTGACAGATGAGGAAACCCCTATGTGAAATGGGCAGTCACAGAGCAAAAGTAAACAAGCCTAGTGTTTATAAACTGTTTGGTATCCTGTTGTTCCATAAATAGTTATTATTACCCAGGAGATCAGATCTGCCTTAAGGAGAAGAAATGCCTGGTACATGTACTGACAAAAATCCCCAACAAGGGAAAAAAAAACAGAGAAATGTTGTGGTTTCCTTATTTTAGTTTTCTTTCCTCAAACCAGAACCTGTAAGCATATTTTGCCTCCTTCAAATTCTAGACATCCTTTCTCAGACGTTCCAAGAGCAGCAGGAATAAGTCAGCAACAGCAGACAGAGCTGGCCTGTTTAATCAGACCCTTGGGACCAGCATCTTCCCCTGCAGATGCCTAAACTCCACAGACACTGTTTAAGAAACAAATCAAAAGCAAAAAAAAGCTGGCCACCACCAGCTCTAAGAAGCTGCTTGTTTTGCCACAGGTTACACTAAGACTGCCTGGAGCTGTGTACTGTATCCTTGTATGAGGTTACACATTTACAAACAAATTGTAAAAACATAAACAAAACTCCCAGGACAGATATATGCTGCACTACTCATCCCTAATTCACTGCCTGGTGAAGCAGCTGGTGTGGCTTTGAACATCCCTGAGGCCATTCCAAACCTGGTGTTTTCTTTCCAAACTGGAGGCAAGACTCTCCCACTACAACAGCTGCCATCCTATGGACTTGCTCATGCTGCAGGCCAGCCCAGGATAGCACATCATGGAGCCCAGGGATGGCTTCAGGGACAGGGAAACTCATTGTATCACAAACAGCTTTCCCTTGCTTTTCATTTTTAGGTGACTTAAAACTATTCCACTTTTCCTAAAGCATTATGGGGAGCTGTTTGTATTTAGAACAGCTCAACCATGGGCCAGTTTTCACTCTCAGTATAAACTATCTGTAGAATGGACACACCAAAAAAAAAAAAAAAAATCCAAGCCCAGAAACAAACACTTCTGGTGGCAAACAGAGCATCACCTTCCCTTAACGGCAGCAGAGACTGACTCTTACTAACAGAGGCAAGACAAAGTAAATCAGATGCATAGACCATTTCATCTAGGAGTAAAATCAGTGTGGTTTTGTGCACTGGCACAGTTATATATTCTCCTGGTTTCAGGTGTTCCAAGATCCCACAGAATGTCACACATATTTTCATCTGTTTCATTCCAAGATAAATTAAATAACTTCTCAGCAATCTCTTTATCATACTGATATCACCAGTGTAAACATGAACCTAGGCTGGCACAGCTGATAAACAGATAAGAAACAGGCTAAAATTGGTGTGACACAAATATCAGTTTAGAAAGGGGAAACTATATAAACCTCAAATCTTCTTTTTTCTTCTCCAAGAACTGTACAAGGCATGTTACTTGAAACTTGCATAATCCTGAAGCTTACATCAGTTATTTAAGCTTGAAAGAAGAGCAAGTTAGCATGGCAGATGCAATGATTTTTGGAAGAATCACAATTAAACACTTCTCAAGAAAGCTGGACACAGTTTTTCTGGTTTTCAAGCTGGACAATGGAGTAAGCTACAGCCCTGACTTGCACAAAGGAAGTTCCTGTGTGAGTAACTCAAAGTGCTTCAGGAGAAAAGGGACATGATCATTCTTAAATGTATGGCAGATTACACAAAAAGGAAAACAACTTTTACTGAATGCACGAATCTCCAGAATTTAGCAAGACAGAAAGAGAATAAGAAACCAGAGGGAGTAATACAAGTGAAATTTGCTATCCCACTGCAGCGTGTGGCAATGCCCTTGCCCTGGTTTCCAGCATTACAAGGGTTTTGGGTTGGGCAAACTTGGGAAACTACAGGAACTTCACCAAGCTACTGTGATCCCTGGCATGACTGCAACAGTTACAGCACTGCTTTGGTAGTATTTAGCAATTCACTTATGGACTTAGTTCAGAATTGTAGTAAAGGTACCAAGAAAATAGTTGCCAAAGGAGCTTTTGCTGTTCTCTCTGCAGTGGAGTCAGAGTTTCTACAACATTATCTGAACAATGTTCTCAATCGACTTTTCAAATTGGTACAAAGAGAATTTATAATCTTTTCAGTTTTTACCTTCGTTTGCCTAATGTAGACTTGGAGGGTTCCCCAGACTGTTTCTAATTTGGTCTAATAATCTTGCATAAATTATCAGGCTGCCTTTTCATCCATATTCTTAGCCAAAGTACACTGGCTCAGTGACAGCATTTGCATGCACTGACACTCCTGAAATGTTTCAATAATAGAACAAAGTGAGCAGTAATAGAGGAGAGGGAAAGATAGAAGAGGAAAATAATTTGACTTGAAATCTATCCAAAGATAGGAAATGCAATGAAAGCCACCAGTAGGGAGTTCAGAAGGAATAATTATCCACTCTTGAGCACAATTCAGAAAATTTTGAGGGAAGCTGCACACTTTTCTATAGCAAGAGGAAATCACCAGTGACATACAGAGTCTCAAAGATACCAAGGAACTTGTTGGGGCTCTGGGGAGATAGTGGCCTGAACCAATAAATATGGACCTTCAGAAAGTCAAAGTCAGAGTTTTCATCAAAAGACATAAAAACATTTTCTTATGGGAATGTGAGGAAGAGAAAAGAAGGTAAGACTTGTATATCAAAATCACAGTGATATTACAGCTTAACCTTCAAGCTCACTGATATTTTTCATTTCTTGCATTCCATGCTCACTGATATTTTCCTTCATTCAGATGGATTTAGATCCTCAAGCAATCTTTCCTGCAAGATTTTCCTAGAAGTCAAACATTCTTACTGGTATAGCTTTAAGAGCAGATGGGCCACAGCAACAGAGCCCAAACACACATGCACAATAAAATATGCTCATTTGGTGGCATGAATTAAGTTTATTGCTTCTATTACAATCTTACATGCTCACGCAAATATGGTTATTTATTTGTACATTTGCAAAGCTGTCCTTCCTTTTTTTTTGTTAACAGTCCACAATTTAAAATAACTTCAGTATTCCTCAAAACAACAACAAGCAAGAAAAAAAGCCACACTCAAAGCAACCAAACCTGTCCTGTTCCCACTCTAACATATGATGCAGGGTACTCACATTAAAGAAAGAACACATATGCTCTGCATCATTTTTGAAGCCAGAAAGGCACATACTCAGTTAAAGTCCCTGTGTCCACGTTCCAGCTTTCATTTTATAGTCTCACTTAGTTCTGAAGTCACGAAAAAGACTCTGAAGACATACTTTTCAGTCAAAAAGCCTGCACATCACATGGATTCACATACTTCATTTTAACTCTTGAGAGAGGTCAAATATGAAGGATTTTAGCACCAAAAATGGCTCTGATACAGAATCTGTCATGATCAGCATGCGGGAATTGCATGTATTACTGTACACATTTGTTTAAAGGTTAAAAAGCCAACACAGGATAGAAAGAACAACCTAGATGAACTGAAGGTGAAACCATACTTCTGCCTCCTGAGCATCAGCTCCCCACATCCCTGTCCTGGTGCCCAGGCTGGCTGACCAAGTTTATGCAGTGCCATCACCTTACACTCTTCAATTCTCAAGCTGCACCCTTGGCAGGGTTTGTATAATGATATGGTAATTTCATAAACTGAATCAGTGAACTGGTCTGGATTAAAAATAATCTTGCACAAAATGAGTAGATGAATGGGGGAGGGAAAACTCATGTTCAGCTATAAGGATTACTTTACTTACCCAGTTGATTGCACTGTGCAGAGGCAGCTCTGCTCACTCAGGTAATGGAGCAGCACGAACTCCTTATGCAAACAGTGGGGATGCAGAAACAAAACCAGAGCCTTTTCTTATCATTTCTATTTTTTTTTTTACATCTACTCTTTCATTATGCTATGTCTACTTCAAACTGACTGCAGCAGCATGCACATCACCTGAAGTGAGGCAATGAGCTGCTGCCATTGAATTTTGTTTTGAAGTACAAGCTCCAGCTGGTCAATCAGTGCATGAATTTCAGAGCTAGCAGTGAAGTTATGTGTCAGGTTTCATCTGCTCCTCTCTGGAATTACGTTCCCAAGCACTGTTCTCTACAATAAAAAACTAATGCAGGGACTCTGCCACAGAAAAATTAAGTTATATGACCACACTTTAAACAAAGCTTTTGTTACCACCACTTCAGTAGCAGAGGTCTGCAACACTCTGGACATGAGTTAACAAATGCTGCTTCTTAATCCCAGCTTCCTCCTACAGACAAGGCAGGTGCAAGGGACTGAAGCAGTCAGGGTGTTGTGAAGGGCAATCCAATTGGCCCAGTTATAAATAGCAACAAGAGCTCAGACAACAATCCTAGTTTGAACATTAAAAGCAAACATCTCTTAACAGACTGTGCTGTATATTCACTAGAGCCAGCCTCTGCAAAAATATTTTGTGAGATAACATACCTGTCACCTTTAGGCTGAAGTATGAGAGATTTAAATATCTCAAATGAGTCCATGAAAATAAAACAAACATAAGAATTTTACCTGTTGTATACTTTGACTCCAATTGTCACTCAAAATCTACACTAATACTTATTTTTTTAAATCATCCTCTTAGTAACTGGTTTCAAAATATATACAATATCTAATACAGTAACTGCAGAGGTGAAAAAGCTGAGAAAGTTTTTCCAGAACCAACATAGAAAGGAGAAAATAGGCACTGCTTCATAAAATTCACAAGGAAAGAAAGGTAGAGAAATGCAAAATATTCCCTTTGCCAGCAGTGACAGTGGAACAGCAGCTGACTGCATGGGAAGATGTGTTACTGGAAAAGCCACAGAGCTCTGCGTGGGGAGGTGCCACCCAGACACCAGAAGTGATTTGAGAGGGTGTGTGTTTTGGCTTGCATGTTTGTTTAGGCTGGGATTTACAAAACACAGAATAAGGAGGTGACAGGAGGTAAGGGTGAGCAGCAGCAGGCTTCAATCCCCTGGCATGGCACAGGCCAGGCATTTAACAGCCTGGAGCTTGGAGCAATGGAAAATCCTAACAGCTCAACTGACCAGGGTGCCAACAACTTCTCTTTTATCCTTCCTTTCCCCTTCTATGAGTCTTGAACTCTTTTAGCCACAGGTAACCAAGAAAATGAAGGGAATTGATGATGTTCAGTACTGCCTAGAAGAAAATACACCTGCATCAACTAGTCCCTTCAAATTCAAACCAGGTGGGAGGTGTGATAAAGATTCCAGGTCAGCAGTTTGGCTTCCCCAAAAACCCTTTTGGGCACTGGCACCTATGGAGTTCCTTCCAGGGCTGTGATTACAGCAGTTACTGGGACTCCGAATGTAACTGTGAGCTCTGAAACAATCTCTGTCACCATCACACACTATTCCTGAATGAATGCACAGGCACAGAACAAGAGATTTAAAGAAGGGACACGGATTTGAGTACTCCTCATTCCCAGAACAGCAGCAATCTTGTTTTGAAGGAAAGCAGAAAACTCTCACAGCACTGTCTGGGACACAGGGACCCTGACTTCAGTGGAAGTCTTGAGATGTGTCCACTCTTCGTTGAACACAAGCTGCTTTCACAGCTCACATTAACAAAATGAACCACCTCAGTGTGTTTCAAAATGAGATGTACATTATACTTATATTTAGAAAACAAAACAAAAAAAACCCTACTATCGTATACTACAATAACTAATTCAGCATATATATATATATATATATACACACACACACATACACAATTTTATATATCCAAAAAAACTAAGAGATACTGTCCACCACACCTGAGAAGACCCCAAGCTATGCAGCAGATGCACCACACTACAGTCAGGCAACAGTTTTGAATCCCTGTAGCAATCCTCAGTGGCACATTAATTATCCAGCCTATTTCTTCATGAGCTCTCAGGAGCCACATGAAGCTGCCATCCTTCACCTTCCTCTGCTCTCCTTAAATAGTTAATCACAGAGGAAGCAGCCATCACCCTGCACTGACAGCCCCTAAGCACTGAGCTCGTGTCCTGTCACTTCAGTACAAACCCATGCTGGGTATGGCAGTAATTCATGAGGCATGGAGACAGTCAGACATGCATAAAGTCAGTTCCAAGCAGAGGGTTAAAAAATTCTCTTTCTGGAACAATTTTTTTCTGAATATCTAAACAACAAAGCAGAAATGTGAGGGATGGACAGATGCTATTGTGTGCTTGTTACAAGAAGCACAGCTTCCTGAAAGAAGATATGGAAATGAATGTGGAAATACTTAGGATCAGGGGACCACATTTTTAAATTATTCTGACTCCTGCTAAAGCCCTTGCTGAAGCTCCAGTTCCACCCAAAGTCCCTATCCCTCATTTGCATATAAGAATGGTTTTTTTTCCCTAAAGCATAAAAACTGCAAAACCATATCTGTAAGAGAGAAACAGCAAAGAAATTTTTGCCAAGCTCTGATGTGAAGGAGACAGGAGTCTCCTCTAAAGAAAGGCTTTCTGGTGCTGCCCCATCTATACTCCCCTAGCCTGTGGAAGTGGAGAAAGGCACAGGAGTCTATGACCTACAAAACCAAGGGGGAACTAAACAGCAGAAAAAAAAAAAAAAACACAGAAGAATGACTTCAGAGAAAGCCACTGAAATGTCTGTGGCTGGCATAAATCCGTGTCATGCACTCTCTGCTGATATGAAAGCTTTAAAAATTTTGAACTTTACAAAGAAGCAATTCAGCATGAAAATATAAACCCAGAAGACTTTACAGGAGAGCTGTTTATCGTCTGAGTGACAAGCAGGCTACAGCATTGAAAAATAAGAGGGGGAAAATATGACTGTAAAGAAAATACCAATTGCTAATCAATAGAAGTTCACACCAGAATAACCAAATAAACCAAACTGATTTTATTTCTGAATTAAGTTTAAAAGGTTTGTGATTCATATAAGGCTTTTTCTTAATACCAATTGACTAGAAAATGCTTGCAATCATATCCTTGGTGCAAAAATAGTTTTATGTATCTGAATCACAAATCATAAATTCACTCTTTTGGTCACAACTCCAACAGATTTGTTGTATATTCAACTTCCCCTTTCTCCCTTATTCTGAAATACTTTCAGATACTCTTTAAATAATTCTTTGCCATGTTCCCCTACCAAACACAGACACACAAGTCTGCAGGCTGCAGACATTCCCTCTCTATTTACCGCCTTCTCTAATTTCTAGTATTAGCTGCCAAATTACAAGAGCTTGTGGTTGGAAAATTGCAGCTGAGTATTGAGTAGCTGAACTGTCCCAGGCTGGCATGACAGCCACAAACCGTGGGCAGAGGTCTCTTTTCTCATTTGATAAAGAATAGGGCATAGAAAGAGCTGTACACAGGCAGCATCGTTTCCACAGCAAGGCCAGACACGCAGGAGACTGCAGTGTTACCACTGCAAATACAAGTTAGTGCCTTCTACAAAAAGGTCAAAGCATTAACTCCAGATTTGTAGGTGACCTCAGACCAAATTACACTAAAATAGTGTAATTCACTGAACATAGTAGTCTAATTCACCGACCTACTGATGCCATTTTACCAAACACACTTGCCATTTTCTTTGTACCGTTCTGATACCAGTAACCTCACTTCAGGCACTTTGAGTCATTATCTGCTATTGGGAAATTTGCAAGAGGCAGAATCTTATTGTCCTGGAAAGTGAGAAATTAGATAGCTCCTTCATTTACACTGAGCAGCAGATGTAGCCCAGCTGGCCAGACCTTACACTGAGATGCAGTACTGAGATCATGCACCCATATCTCTTGGTGTGGAGCCACTGTCGTGACTCAGATTACAGCATGTTTTTCTGAAGCTATGTCACTCTGCCTTTAAGGCACAATCATTAAAAAAAACTTTAAAAAATAAGAAAAGAAAGGCATGGGCACAAGGGATTAGACCAGACATCCATTTTGCCCAACACCTGATGTCTGTGTCCCTGGGACAGCACTCCAGTAAAAAGCCTAAGAAAGAGGGACTACATCAGGCTACATTCTGCCCTCAACATCCACTTAGGATGCAACTCAGAGAGTTCCATACCTGAATACTTAGGAGTATCTTTTATTATTTTAAATCTTTTGCCCACTATGGAGCCCATTCACAGAAAATATAACTGGAAATAGCATGAAATAGCACTTACCTTTATTTATTTTAAACCTGGAGCACAATATTTGCATTTAATATCTCCAAATCTTGTCAAACCACATCATTCACTATGTTATACAGGCTTGTGAACACCCTCTGCTTGCTCTACTTCATAGAGGCACAACTAAATCCACCACAAACCACAAACTGTCAGATCAGTCTTCTCCACAAGCACTATCTTATCTCTATCAGAACTGAATTTGGCCTGCCATTTTCTCGCCCCACCCCTTACTGCTGTGAGATCCCTCTGACATTCCTCAGAGTCAGCTTTTGGTCTTAACACCTGGAAAATGTGTGTTAGTGCTTTATTATTCATCCTCTATTCCAGGTAGTTTATGAGCACATGGAACAGAAGAGATCCCAGCACACTTTCTTCCAGAAGACTCCAGGAGTAACATCCCTGTACTGTCCAATTTTCTTATTTTTTCCATACAGTTTCCCCTATTTACCTAGTTGCTATCTAATCACTACAGCATTACACCAGTTTAACTTTCCAAAAATCTTTGAATCAGCAATTGTTTGGTTGTTTTTGGTTTATTGGGCAGGGGTTTGTTTGCTTGGGTTTTTTTGTGTGTGTGTATTACGTTTTTTTTTAAGAAATCAAGACATATTGTATTAGTTAAATCACCTTCATCAAATGCTGATCCAGTCATTGGAACAACCCAAGCAGATTTACAGGGCAGAAGTTCCTGCTGCAGAAGACAACTTGTCCCCTCTCTACCTGTGAACAAACACTAATTCTACTCTTTATTTTTAGGTTCTAAGAGGAGCCTGATACAGAAACCAGGCTTGCTCTTAGTTTTCACTTTCCCAAAGAATCCCCCAGACCCTTCTTGGAAAGCCCAGCACGTTTACTGCTTTTCATTCCTCCATTCTGAGTCCAATTTAAGCAATGATTATACACAACCGTGTGTAACTCGGCAACTTCAACACCGAGTTCCTCACAAAGTGAGAACTTTTCCTTGCAATTCTTTGTGTTGGAATTCACTCCAAAATGTCAAGCTTCTGTCACTTTTCCCCAGCCTGTCCCCTGGAAATGAAGGGTCCACATGGGAACTGTTCTGCAGTGAATAGCAATGCAAATAACTTCTCTGCTACAGCTTTACCTTCCCTTAGCTCACATGTAATGTTATGAACCTCTATCAGCTCATCGGGATCTCTGACAGGCTTTCTGTCTTTGACAGTTACACAAAAAGCTTTATTTTTTTTTTTTAATGTCTCTACAAAGTTGTTCTTCAACATATTTTTTGCTCTACCTCATTATGGTTTATATTTAACTTGCCAAAGTTAATGCTCTTTCCTATTCTCCTCATTTGGATACAACTTCTGCTTCAGAAAGATGACTTATTTCTAGGAGTCTTGTTTACTTTACTGTTTAAGCAAGTCGTTGTTCATTTTTGTGGCTTTTCTTCCATCTCTTATTTCCCCTTCTTTCTCACACTTTACCATTGAAAATGGACACAGTAGTCTAGAAATCTTGATTGTGAGGTTTTGTATTTTAATTGTAAGTCAGTGTTTCACACAAAATTCCCAACTTTTTTGTGCACATATGAAATGGCATTTTGTTAAGATGATATGAAGATTTCTCTGTCTGTTTCCAATATAAAGGGGTTTTTTCTATCTTGAAGGTAAAATCTGCATTTGTTCCTCCCAGATGTTTTATTTCATGATGGATATATTAACATATATTTTGTTGGACCGTGGCCATTTAAATCAGGCAAACCAGATTGTTCTCTAGAAATAACTGACCTTTTATTTAGTACTCTACAACCTAGGATTTTTTCCAGATAGGATTATTGATGAAGGGATCAAGCATTGCTAGAATGAGAACTGATCGACGAAGGACCTCATTAAAGCAAACAAACAAATAAACGAACATACATTTAGTCTTTCCTTACCATCAACCACATTTTGGAATTTCTCAGGCCATTGCTCTTTAATCTATCCAGCACTTGCTTATGCTTGCTAAAGTCTGAATTCTCATTTTTACCAGTAAAAAAGCACTTGCCAAGAAGTGCATCCTCTGAGAAATATTTATTCTATTTCAACTATTTCCACCATATTTTGCCTATTTATATTTAAAATTGCACTAAAAAGTCAGGAACCTTAAAATGGGAAAACATTTATTCATTTTATTCATGCTTGAAAACAGCCAAACCAACTTTATCCAAATATTAAAAACACCCAACAAAAACACACATTTTACCACAATGACCACACCTAAAAAATGTCAGCTGTAGAGATGATGGTTTCCTAATGACACAATCAACTGAAAAAAAAAATAAAAAAAAGCTAGAATAAAACAAATCATGCAGCTCTAATCTTTAAATGAACAGGAATGATAATTTGGCTTTAAGAGTTCTAAATCTACTGAATACCTGGCTTGGTAATATTAACTTTGCATAGTTCTCTGAGTATGAGGAAAGCTGCAGAAGAGAAGGAATTTTAAGTGCATCATGCTTTTTTTTCAGAACTACTGGTCAGCCATCCTTACAGCAGTACTCGGTAAAATAATGAAATGTCCAACACTAAATTCAATTGGTAAAGATATCAAAGACATCACAGGAAAAAAGTCAACATAAGCCAAGTTTTAGGGTCCATGCTAAACAAGCACCTGAACATAAATACCTGGTGAGATGCTGTCTTTAAAACTGTGACTACAATTTTTCAATGTATGAACAAGACAACAACCACTTGCTTCGACTAGAGACACGTTTGTACATCTTTGAATGGAATTAGTTCAGTGCAGTCAACTACTGGGAGAAGGTGAGTGAACAGAGATCTGTAAGCAGCTGCTGAGGGAGAGAATAAATATCACTTCAGATTCTAGGAGGCTAAAAACCTCCTTCTCAAAGCCAAAGTATTTTTAAAATTAAAGTAAGATTAATAGTTTTGTAATAATGAGTTCATCCTACTCTCTACTATTTACATTTAGTATGTACACAAACACAGATTTAAAAGCATTCACTTTCAGTTCTAGTATTTATATTCTATCCAGAGTTCCAAAATTCTCACAGAAGATAATACTGATAATTGTTTGGTTTACACTGGTAATGGAGAATTTTAGTGTTTTGTTTTTAAGGCTTGTCTGTAGTATCTACTGGTTACAAGGCAATGTCAGATGTACTTTTTTATTTTAAAAAAGCTTCCAGACACCATGCTTGTCAACATAAACAAAGACAGAAGATATCACCAGTTTCAGGCTTGACTTGAAGGCCATGATCACTCAACCTAACCTTTAAATGCACAGGTCATGGAAACTCCCTCCTCAAAAGAAATAAAATATCTCTTTTGGAAAAGTGCCAGTTATGTTTAAAAGTCCACAGTCTCTTTTGCCAAAGAGATCACTGCACTGGAGCATCTCTTCCACGTGTACAAGAAGCTTGTACAATGGTCAAACTGTTTGGTCAAATTTTCCATTCAATGCAGCAAACTGAAATCCTTGAGCCTCAACAGATTAATGTTCCTGCCAGTCTATCTTCTGAACTGTCTCCCAGCAATTCTATAAACTCCAGGCACCTGAGGGATGCTTTACCCTGTTCTCCCAAGAACAAAAAAACACTCAAAATCAACTACAACAAAACATCACACTTTACTATCTACTCCAGATAACTTAATCATGACCAAAGCTCCCTAAGCATTGCATCATCTGGTACTAGCAGTGAGCCTGACCACCAGTTTGTATCATGCACTGACAACATAATTTGTTTTATTACCCAACACCCAGAAGTCTTTACTCTTTGAGCAAAGTCCTAGTCAGACTGAAATTAACTAAGCCATTGCCACTGACCACTCAAATTGTCCAGAATTTCAACACTGCTCTCTCTGTGAACCAATCAAGTGACAGAGTAATGACACTTTTCAAGACAAACTCTGCCTATCACCCACCTTGAAGGATGAGAAGTCATCAGGGGAAGTGGGAAAAAGACTCCCACAGTGATTACTTACTTTGGGAAGATGACAGTCATGAGCGCTGATGCATAGCCTGGCTTGCACATTCCCTCAGAGAAATTGGCATACTTGGATGCCAGTTCTGGAGGCCTGTGGAAAAACAAGTACAGAATCAGGACTCTCCTGGCTATGAACTAGTTTTTGCAGTCATCCAAGTAATTTTTCTCCTTACAGTTTTGCAGAAAACAGCCGCAGGGAGTAATTGCAAACATGGACCATTATTTATTTGTTGCACTATGGAATCACAGAAAAACAACAAACAAAGGAGAAAGGTAAAGATATCTGAAATACCACTAAACCACTAGTTTTGCTGAAAGATTTTCATAGCTAGCAAGGTAAACCTCATGGAATAAAAATATCAATATATCATTTTAGACTTCAACCTTTCAAAAGGAAAAAAACATAAACAGCACTTTGCTTTGGCTATTTTTCTAAGTTATGATCAAAGTTAAAATTATAGAAAAGTATTATTTAGAAGATTACTTAAAGATAGTTTCAGGAATTTGAAACAAAGCTTCAAGCAGTACTGGCAGGGTATCATCAAGGGATGAGTGCTTTCCGTATTTGGAAGAGATGACATTACTGCTCCTTTGTTGAGGTGGGTTTTAATTCAGTTTGACTAGTGACTCTTGGGCCAAATTTAAAATATGTGGGAGCTTTTTCATTCAGTTTCTGTACAGAAACAAGAATAGTGACTCAATTAAAGATATTTCAGTCCAGCACATGCATTTACAATAAGTCTACTGAGTTACCTGAAAAAAACATTTAATTTTGTGTCCCTATTCACCACCTGCAAAATTTTTTACATTCATCCATTTCATTAAAGCATTACAAGGCTTAATTAATTCACTTGTGCTTTAAAAGTACCAAATCAAAATCTTAGTGTCAACCACAATATAAAGATTTTTAATATTCCTTCAAAGAACAACAAAAAAAGCATTTACAGTTCCATGCTCGACATTCAGTGGAAGCGGCAAAGACTCATCGATAACACATTTCTTGCTACATCACCATCAGCATCAGGCAAGTAATGAAAGGTTTCTTCCTCCAGTTCAACAGCAGCACTCAAATGAAGATGACAGTGCGGCTCCACAGAGTAGAACCAGAAAATCAGTTCTGAAGAGCCTGTTATTATCCCAATCATGTTCTTTCCCAGGCATCACCATTATCACTTAACCAGCAAACTACAACTAGCTGCAATGAATGTGGATTCAGAGTTTCAAAACTGCATATAGGAAGGCCAGCAACTCCATGCTGAACTGGTAGTAACTATTCTTCTTATACTGGTCCTGCATTACCTCTCAAGAGGCCAGCAGCCAGTCCAGCTGGATGGACAATAGATAGACAATTAATTTTACAACTAGCTGCCTACAGTAAAAAATCTCCTATAGCTCCTAAACTATAGGAGAATGGTCTCTCTGTATACAGAACCCCTCTGAATATATAGATATATACAGAACCTCTATGGCTCTTAAAGAATAAAATTTATTTATGCTGAATAAAAATCTAAACCTTCAACAGCTGCAAGAGAAAGGAAACTAGAGAAGATAAATAGTCACTGTAAGTATTTAATTTTGTAAGACCTTTTAAGCTAAAAAGCACCGTAAAAAGCTTAAAAACACGGATCCTATTTAATTCTGCCACAGATATCCTGCATGGTATGGTCCAAGCATGCAATTTTTTACTATCAAAATTCCTCATTTGTAGGATGGAAGAACAATACATTTGGCCATTTACACTGTCAATTATTTACAATAAAGTATAGATATCTCTAAATATATGATATAGACATGGAGAGAATGAGACAGGTGTAACATTATCTAGCACAACCCAAATCCACGAGTTTGGTTTCCACAGGTGATGATGGAATAATATATTTGATGATGGATATAATACATTTCTTTAAATGAGAGAGATGAGAAAATATCAGAGAAAGGAGTATCCAAAATTATTTCCGTTCTTACGCCGGTCAGGATCTCTTTATAAACAGGCACATGAAGGACTCACAAAACAAAAGGCTTTAATGATGCTAAGGTATATTATATCCCCTTCTGACACAGTCAAAAGGGACAGCAGGATGTATTGATCATAGCTTGTTGAAGCATTTCAGATATGAAGAAATGTGGGAAATTTTAACTTTTTTCAGGCAAACCTAAGCTTGCCAGAATTTTAATCTTTAGGCAACATACAGAAACCCCTAATACCAAAACCTCCAAAACCAAGTAGAAAGCAACGGGAATGTATCTGCAGCCACCATGGTAGTGAGTCATTGCTGGCAAACTTGTATAACTATTTCAACAGCAGGCCTGTCTCAAATGACCTCAGTGGTCACACAAAATATCTTGTGCCACAAACACAGGCATTTTTCTCTTTTCTGGTTTAATGGTGCTTTCACTATCAAATTAAAACGTCACTCAGATGCCCATCATGGTGTTTCTGCACAAGAATAGCAGGCTGAGACCCTCCTGCATGTGAGCCCCCCGCATGCCAATCGCTGCATACTGATGGAGGGGAGCTGTCAGTACAAACCCACAAAGACACTCAGAGCTGCTAAAGCCCCCAGGCCGAGCTGTTAACATTTCTTGGATGTGATGAAGTTCATGATCCAAAGTGCCAGAGGCAGAACAGTTCTCTAAGCCAACCATAGCTGCCATCTCATATCATTCAACATTTGCTCATCTCCTTTCTTGGTGCCGCATTTTGAGTCAGCAAGCTACAGAAAACTAGAAAGGGGCCCTCTACATTTTAAATCCATCTAGGGACATGTTTTATTTGTTCAATCTCTTTGAAATAGGCATTGCATACTGTCACTGCCAACATGCTTATAATGATAAGCCCCTAGTAGGTGTAACCCAGAGCAAATTTAGAGCAAGGCTGGATACAGCCTTGCTGTTTACCATTCTGCTACCGGATGAAGCTATCCAAGTTAACACCATTTCAGATACATACATTTGCTTTGTGGTTTTTTTTTTCTGCAAGATCCACAAATCTTGCAGAGATCGGTCTTCCATAAATCAGGGTGTAAAACCTCCTGCATGAAGCATCCCATAGAACTACACATCTTTCAAACAAATTCAACTTTGAAAAATCATACTGTGTTTGTAGCTACGTGATCCTGTAATAAAAGAACTGTACAGAACTGAAGTCTACAAATGAGCATTTTCTTTGTATTTGATGCCAATGTATCTACTACACTGCTGGATATATTGGTGCTTCTTTGACAATGTTTTTATTTCCTAATGGGAAAATCAAACACTATTACTTTCTTAATGCTTTAGAAGCTAGTAAATAGCTCCATCTCACTAGCTCCATTACTGTGACTGGACTCCAAGGCCATCCTGATAAGCCAGCCAGCCAGGGGCATCATGACACTTATAACAAAAGAGTGCAAACCTCCTCTACATCTTCCCAGTCCAGATACAGTATTCCATCTCTCTATTCCCATGCTCATGGCTGGGCTGAGGTAGTTAAAGAGCTAGTGGAGACAGCAGAAAAAAATGTAATTAGATGACAC
The DNA here is from genome assembly GCA_013400575.1 of Peucedramus taeniatus. Lineage (NCBI taxonomy): Eukaryota > Metazoa > Chordata > Aves > Passeriformes > Fringillidae > Peucedramus > Peucedramus taeniatus. The sequence goes on along the minus strand of WBNO01016929.1, from coordinate 98,454 downwards.
TGTGGACCCTTTAAATTTTGCTCAGATTTTGTGCAGGAAAAACCCAGTTAAGTAAAAAATTTCTCCAGAATAAATGAGAAAAACAAGTCACAGTCAGTAACTGTAAACATCTGCTGTTTTTAAACAAGTGCCTGCATGAGGGTGAAGTTAAAGGGAAGTAATTGGCTTATTCCACTTATTCCAGCAAGAGAAAATGCACTCTTGCTTTTTTTCCTGACTTTTCTCTTATGAGACCAGCACACATCCTGAATTCTTATGATATTCTGTGCTTCTCTACACTGTTATGTGGACATCAATCTCAACAAAATTTCACAATTTGGATAAGTTAAAAATCCAGCTGCTTTCAGAGGATTTAGAAAAAGTAACAAGATTTTTCCTTCTGCTTGCATTTGGCAGATGTGTGTCTTCTTTTAATCTCAAATATGAAAACGTCACCCTGGTTAATTCCTTCATCGTGTCCTGATCAGGGACAGCATGTCATCCTCATAGACTGGAATCTAAATCCTTTTAAAAAAAGATATTAATAATACAATTCAGTGTTTAGATTACTAAAAAAATGGCCGCAACTAATCTCATGTAATTGAATATTACAAAATCTACTTGAAGAGACAGATTTTGCTGCTTTGCCCTTCACGTGGAATTTAAATTGCGCATGGTAAAAATCAAAAAACTTCATCTACTTGAGATCATCTTATTTGAGGACTGATGTCTCTTGCTGTTACTCTTGCACACAAAATATATGAACTGACATTTCTGAAACAAGGAAAAAGGAGTCCATGGCAATGTGCTCTCTAGGCTGATCCTTCTCCTTGGGGTTTCTTTCTCTTTGGTTCAGAATAACCTGAGTCTCATGCCTACACAGCAGCTCTACAAAGCTTATGTCATGATACATGAAGAATGAATAGGAGATGGAATGAGAACATGAAATGAAGGCATATAAAACATAGTGAGGTATTATGGAACAATAATGAAATATTAGCATATAATTTGGCAGATCACTAAATCAAAGCCGTTAATGCTGAGATCCATAGCTATACCCTGTAAGGTTCAGAGCATTTTAATTTAGGTAGGATTCCCTGGATCAGATGCATCCACCATATAACAGTCATGGCTCAGTGTTGGCCAAATGAGAATTCTGTAGACTCCTGGAATAAAACTTTCAGTTCAGTTGCCCTCAAATAAGCTGAGGACTACATTTCCATCAGCATATAGTAAGAACTAGTTAAAAGATTTGCTTCAAAATTGCAGGACTGCTCAAAAAGATACACTACTGAAGACACAAGCAGAATGGCTAGGATGTGCATTTGTCTGTATTTCAATTAATATCAAAAGGTCTCAGATAATTGAATGGTATTTGTTTTATACATCACTTATAGTCTAATAGACAGCTTCCAGTCCTCTATATTCTTTTTCATAATATCGTATAGACTTGTAAAGCAACAAATTCCATTTGATGGGGAAAACCCCAGAAACAACTATAACCCAGCCCCCCCTTCCTGCCCAACTGGCAAGGAATTCTATTAGGTGAAAAAGTAAGTGCTTTGTCAACTCTCCCCTTCATTACAGACTGCCAGGCTCACAGCAAATACAACCAGTTTACTTAAAGGCAGGGGAGGACACCTTCAGCAGGTTTGGTGATGCAGCTCCTCAGTTACTGCCACTCAGCCTGAGGAAGAGAAGTCATTTACATTCACCTCCAGGGTAGTCAATCCCATACACCAGGGCACTAAAAATGCATCTCCACCTCTGCCTTCATAAGTAGAACTGTGACCATCATGCCACTCTGGTAGCATCTCCATGAGTGGAAGACACCACCACAAATCCCTCCCCTGGGTACATGGCTGGAGATCCCCATTCACCACTGCGGGTTGGAAAACACTGAACCAGAATTTTAAGAAGCTCCAATTACAGTTCTTACAAGTTTGCAAACTTGGGTTCCAAGCATTACACAGCCTGATCATTTGATATTTGCTATTTTCCAGCTGAGGAAAAAGTAAACAAATGAAAGGAATGAGTAGATAGAAAGAAGGGGAAAAGCAAAATGCTTATACTGAAAGAGATGGGAACTGCATCTATTGCCCTATAGCCAGCAAAATAAATGTAAATATTTTCAAATGTTGCTCCAGTATGTAAGCAAATTCCCCTGGGAGGTTGTATGGCCAAATACAAGGAAAGATGATCCAAATCCCTGTTTCTAAAATGACATGATGAATGGTTAATTTTCCTTCTCTATCAAGAGCTGTGGCTCCTTTATGAAATTAATTTACAATGATAATCAACACATAGTTCTATTTATTTATTTGGACTACTCAAGAACAGCAGCTGAAGAAGATTAGGTTACATTAAATTGGCCCAGGAAAACAGTTTTGAAGACATTCCACCAAAACCCACGACCTACCTCCACAGCCCTGAAAGAAGAGGTGACACAAAGCCAGTTCTGCCCTTGGGAAGTGCAGGGCAGGCAGAGGGGCAGGGACAGCTCAGAGCAGTGACACTGCAATGCCACTCACCCGCTGAAATGCCATCTTTGCACAAGCACACTGAAAGGGCTTCCACCCACTAAAAAGTCATGAGGATTCTACTTCCTCACTAAATTCCATTCCTAGTCTTTGCAATAGTAGAAGTGAGACTGCTAGGCAGAAGAAGTAATTTCAGATTAGTCTCAGCAGTGCTAAATACATAAACATCTTAAGAAATACAGGTGTGATTTCTCTATCAGAAAGGAATATCTCATTGTACCATCCCTTATTGTTCCAAGGAGCAAGAACCCTGCCTGGAGCTTCTCAATTAATAACCTTTTATCAAAGCCTAAAAAAGTGTCGGGATTATTGGGGAAAAAAGAATAAAAATTTTCAAGGTAGACAGGTTTTATTTGTTTAAGTAATTAAATGAAGAAAAAAAATCCCGAGTCTAACAACAAACAGATTTAAAGGATGAAGATAAAAAATCCAGCCAAAGTCCATGGCATATTTTGTATGTGACCTCATGCTGCATACTCCTCCAAGATTGAGTAACATCCCCGATCTCCCGATCTCTTTGGTTTCTGTAAACTCTTCCTTAAAAAAAAAAAAAAAAAAAAATCTATTTTGGTTACATCTTACCTTCAATACTAGTAGTCCAGAGAAAAAGCAGAATTGTGTTCAAATAGACAGAGACGAGGAGCAAAAAAACCAGTCCATTTCAGGTTTGTTTGTGTTTTTAAAGAAACATGGAAAGGAAAAAACAACTGGCTAGAATACCAGTTATTAGACTAAACAAAAAGCATGAAATCCAGAAATTTTATTTTCACAGAAGGCAGCTGTTTATCCAAGGAAGAAAAAAAAAATGAAGATGACTGCTCCCTGAGTTTTTGATTATTTACTAATCTTTGGACAAAAACCATATAACTTTATGAAGTAACTTGCTGACAATCAACACAATTCCTCAGTGTATATTACTGGACTTCTATCTATTCTTCCATAAGTCCACAATTACTGGGCTTCCATCCTCAGTGATCCCAGTATCAGCATTCTGGTTTTACAGACAGGAGACAAGGATAACCTAGTGGAGGATAACCACACTGTTTGGAGATGGGATGTGTTAGGACTCAGCAGTCAATAAAAACTCTCTCAGCAGTCAGTTGGGATTCCTAGCTGAACTCCTTTCTCAAGAACCTTCTAAAGAATGTCACATGAACTCTGTTTCTCCAAAGCCAGAAATTATAGTGCTCCCTGATATTAGGCTAGGTATTCTCAAAATCTGCAGAAATTAAATGCTGTGTTTAGCTATTTAAATGCCTCTCAAAACCCACTGCTAGTGCAATGGCCATAAAAAGTGAAGCAACTAAAAGCCTAATAAGAAATGAAATGCTCATCTATCACATCCATTTTTGCCAGACAAAGGAATGAAGGAAGATAAATTGCAGCCTCATAATTTTGTTGCTGTCACCCATAATTCCTCCTCACCAACCCCCATGTGTTACATCTACAAATAGGCAATGCTTTCTTTGGACAGGGAACAGGGTTTTTCTACTTGTAGCATAATGAACTCAGCAGTGTAGGTCCAGGAGAGACAAACAAGTGCTAAAGAGATGAGAATAAACAATTCAATCCAATTAGAATCCAGTAATCCTCTGCTCAAACTAACAGGAATCAGCATATCTGAAAACAAAGATACTTTCCCAAAGCCTATAGCTGTAGGGGAAAAAAAAGATCAACTAAGAACTCCTGGAGCAGCATAGCCAAAATTACAGTTGTATGTCTATGGATAATACACTTTAGTAGATTTGAGTGTCAAAATCCAGTGCTTAGCAGTTCTAAATGCCAAACAAGAACATCAGTCACACTAAGGTTTTAATCACCAAATCTTCCTTTAGAAATATGTAGTTCATTTCATTGCAGAATGCACCAGGCTATGAACTCAGCATTTTGTTAGGTGTAGAGCACAGCAGAACAATATGGAAAATGTCAGCCATGATTTATTATTCACTATTTTCCATATCATTGAAACATCAAGCAAAATTACCCTGAAGATAGTAAAACAGACAAAAGGAAACACTTGTATAACATACAGTTAATAAGTAGATTTCTCCACATCAGTATGTTATAGAAACCAGATATATAAATTGAATCAAAAGCTATTAAGAGGTTTAACAGCATCCCTAACTTGGGAACCCTAAAGCTTCCTCCCCTCAGAAGCTGGAGAGCAGACACTGGAGCAAGGACAGCATCACAATTGTGTATTTTTCTCCTTCCCTAAATTAGGGGAGCATTTTGAGCCAAGATACTGGAGCAGGTGAGTCTTTGGTCTGGCCATTCTTATTTTCCCACAAAAGAAGTTCAACCCTTTCTGTAGCAGTAGCAGATCTATTGCACAGACAGCTGGAAGACACCAAACCTTAGGGGAATGAACTCCACTAGGAAAGATCTCTCTCAGCAACTGAAAGAGATGGAAATCTAACATGAACATTTCACAACACCCTCCCTTTCCAGATTCTTCAGTAACTTTCCAGGGCTAAGGGTGATAAAAGCTGCCCTTTAAACTCTTATTTGGAAGGTCTGGACAGCCTGGGAAAAAATAACAACTTAGCTCCTCTAAACAAAAGAAAAAGCCAACTTGATATGGCAAGGGTGCCTCCCCCCCCCTCCAGAGTGGACTGAAGTTCAGAGGAAAAATCCACTGGTCAGTGAATAAAGTGCTCTAGGTGGTATGCAGAGGTGACCTCACAATTGGGGAATGTGGTTTAACAGTAGTTTTACAAAATGCTGTACATAGTCATGAGGTTTTGAATTTTCCTCACCCCTCTTTCTGAAGCAGTAGTCCAAAAAAGGCTGTCTCCACTGACCTATATTAGAGACCGATGTCATTAATTCAAGCACACATCAATTAATCTAGCAAGTACCACACTGAAGCCTTAAGAAGAAGAATGCTATGGGAGGAAAAATGCTTCCTCCAGAAACGTTGCTGTAAATACAGAGCACAACCTTGTCCTGGAAGAACCCTTGCAGTCACTGTGACTAAAAGTGCTCTCACAAAACTAACCAAAATCCAAACTGCTTTAGGGAAAATAGAGAATAGCTGCAGCCTTTAACAGTTAGAACAGCTGCAGAATCACTAAGATCAAAAAAGCCCTCCTGTTTACTCCATACATTGTTCCAGTGAATGTTCTTCTGCTAAGATAAATGCCTTTTTTTTCCTTCCTCGGCTTCAAAGAGCAGTTGTTTGTCTGAAAAGGCTGCCCAAGTAACTGCCCAAACTGCCATAGGTAAGCACCATGAGTCAGAGAACTCAATAGTTTGTCTCAAAGAACAGTGAATAGTCCAATTAATCAGACTGTCCTTCATCTTATATCATCATAACTTCACTGAACACCAGCTCTACATCAGGTGGTTATTCATGGCTCTGAGACAGAGAAATGTTTTTTCCAAATCATTTGGTGAACAGACTAAAGGAGAGCTCCAAGGCTGAGCCATAAAATAGATTTCCCTTTTTAACAGGACAAATCCTATCCTCTCCCTGTTAATTCATCAAAATAGCAACACTTCATAAAATCATCTGAGCCAAGTTCCATGATGCTAAAATACAGCTTTGACTCCTGTACAGATCAAGAGTCCCTGACTCAAACAGTCCAGTGACACAACCACCTTTGGGAATTTTTGCCTCCAACAATATAAAAAAGGGCCACTAAAAGAGGATGAAAGGGGACAGGAGGAAGGCACCTGACATTTTGAAGCTGTATAGGACACCGTTCACAGTCCTGAGGTCTTCAAGATTAACTTTTAAGGAACCAGGGCGAAGATATTTCTAAGTAGGAATTAAAAAGTCTGAAATCAACCAGAATTATCCAAACACATTCAATATGGAAATTTAAAACACTGTTTGTTGGCTTTTCAGTTTATTCTTTGATGAGTTGGAACAGATTGCACAGCAGACAAGGCAGGAACAGCACATACATGTTCTCAGTTTTCTGTCCCTCCCTTTGTGGTCCTGATTCTCATTTCTTAGAGCAGGAGTGGGGCTGCAAGCTAGTGTTAGCAGTAGCATTTCTGCCTGTTTTCATTTCTGCTGTGACTGGAAAAGAATCACATGAGCTTCTTTGTAATGTTAGAGTAAAAAGTATTTCATTAAAATTAATTTAATTGCCTGGTTTTCTCAAAAGCAAATAGAGGAAACCTCATCTCAGCCTCATAATTTAATTCAAACACCCATAACCTCAAAAACATCTTACAGCAACAGCTGCTATATGACTCCTTCCCCAACATGTCACATCAAACACAGCTGCCATTAACCTTCCTGCTGCAAAGTAGCCTTCATCATGTTTTGTTTGCTGCACACACCACCACCTCTTCTACCAGTCCTAGTCAGCTCTGGGGTCCTTTGGAGTACTTCTCCAGTGCAGATTTCTCAAGGATGCTAGCAGCAACATCAGGCTTCCTGAAGGAAAAAGCATGTCCTAAATTTATCAGCCTAATCAAAACTTACCTTGTTCTTCAGTCCTAGAACAACTAAAATAAAGAGGTTTTTACTCATCACAACTTACTACCAGGTTTCCGGTCTTAAGACTGGGAATGAAACAAGTAGGATAAAATACCCCTGAAGGAACAGGGTTCCTTCAGTCTCCTTCATTCCTCTCTCTGCTATACAGTTCTCAAGCACAACAATAAGGCTTCTTCAATTCTTGCAGCATAATAAGATATTGTTTTCTTACCTAACAGATGCTAATCACAGCTGTTAAAAGTAGGTCTTGGTTTTACTGTCCTTTCTCAGCACGCAAGAAGTCTGTATGTGTTTGTTCCACTAAACTCTTTCCTGCCTTGATGACCTACAACATACTCTAAAATTCATATATGGCAATCTTAGCAGAATGAGGCAGACAGCAAAGCTTTGATGTCTCTGGTTACATGACAGCAATGCAGAACACAAAATTAGAGGCAGACTGAGTACTACAACATACTAAGTTGTCTCTTCCCATACACTCCATTTACAAAACCTCTTCAGAGCCAGCTTACAAATTAAGGGCTGACAACTGAGCTGTGTCCAGATACCATAGCAAGTGTGCTCTTCAGAGTAAGTGACAAGGTTCAGAGGAAGGCTTGATAAACAGTATAATGCTCACCTCCTGGAATACACTTGATTCCCATTCAATCATCTGATGAGGGTTCCCTACAAAATTTCCAAGAGAAGAGGAAAGGGAAGTAGGTTTCCCTCTGGAGGTGGTACATTGCTGGCCTTGCAGGCAGGCACAAAAGGGTTGATGCTTGGTGATCACACACACACCTCCAGGATTTTAAAGAGAGGAAGCTCTTGCATCAGTTCAAGGATAAGCTCACAACTGCTTTGATTCAATACAGGCAGCAACAAATCACCTACTTCCACAATGTGTGCTGGTGCTTTGCTCTTTATGACCAAGATCAAGAATAAAATTATGAATGCCAGTGTTTTAACATAAATTTCTATCAAAACCAAAATCTCTTTAACTGAAGTTTTGGGAATAACCATTACTTAGCTAGACAAATTCATTCAATTTTTTAAAGTTATTCAGAGAACAAGAAGGTCTTCCTAGGAAGATATTTTGTCTCTGAGTTTTAGAACAGATTTCTAAAGGAAGAATATGAAGTGTAGCTTTTAATGTGCTCTTCTCTCAAGAAAACAAAGGAACATGATGACCTCCATGCCATTTATGAGCTATTAGATATTCCCTGAATAGAGTTTTGCTACTAAAGCAAATTTAGCTTTCTGTGAACGCAACAACTGTAAAAATTTTTGCAGGAGCAACAGTAGTAGAACAACAATAGTAGAAACTTGTAACTAGTCGTAACCATATTCACTCCCGGAAAACAAATAAGCAAACATTTAATTAGGTTAATGCTAATGTGGTGAAGAGCTACCAGCAAAGTAAGCATTTCACCTTACACATACAAAGGGGGGAAAAAAGAACTGAGATAGCCCAGTTTTATGCAACTCCTTTGGCTGGTTAGAAGTACACAAAATGTACAAACTTAGTCCTAAGTTTGTACATTTCAAGACAACATATCAAGAAAGAAATCAGTCTCACACATAGCAGGCAACTTCATGGATATTCATATGGAGAACAAGCCCATCTTAAAAAAGTGTTCATTTTTTAGTAAGCACAATAACTGGAACTATAGGTATTCCTTCTTTTTTTCTCTGTGGAAACTCATATTGGCAAATATGCTATTGTTCTCAAAATCAAAAATGGGTTGAAAAGCTTATGAGTCATTCCCTTTTGCTTTTAAAATATTTGTAGTTCAACTTTCTGCCAAGGATATGGAGAACCCCTAGTGTTTGAAGATTTATTAATAATCTCTAGTAGTCCAAAAAGTCCTCTGCTACTTCTTCAGAAATTCTTTCAAGAATCTTATCCAGACATACCAAGTCTAAAGCACATAAACTTAGGTATCTACTACTTGAAATTTTGTTGTTGATATTGAGGAGAACGTTTTTTCCCCTCTTCCAAGCAGAACAAAACTCTGCATTTACTGCACACTTCTACCTTTTCTATAAATACATTATCACTGTCTCCCCTTATACTCTCAATAAAACTATTCTTCCATGAGCATTTCTTTCTTATGAAACTGAACTTTTGGGGCAAACAGTATAAAACTGCTCTAAACAATGCCCAGCCATTCATATTTCTTGCTTTACATGCTTTTCCCACATGGTTTGATTCATAATTACTTCCAGCTTCAGGAAACTGGCCCTTTTAAAGGCACCAAACATAAGTTCTTGACTTTGTTTGCACTTAACAAATCAAGCAATGAATCAATTCTACCTAAGCTGCCAGCAATTCTGAATTCTACAATTTTTATCTTCTTTTTCATCAACTGAGACTGTGTCTAACACAGGAACCCCAAAGTTACATAATAAAGACTCACATAAGACATCTTTATCAGAATGCCAAAGGATCATAATTGAATTAAACTGAACTGAATTAAGAAGAGCAAAACCAAACCAGGGATGGCAGCTACATCCCACACAAATATGGGAGGTTCAATGGATGAACAACAAACAGCCAGGTAACTGAATTGCTATAAATAGCTTGGGTTAATTTTCTTAACTATTTCAAGTGCTCAAACAATTAGTACAGCATGGAAGAGATTAGGTAGGAGATGAATTAAAAATCTGAAATGAAAGAGAAATAAATGACTAATTGCCAGAAAAATACCAGTGTCATAAAGCATGCTAAGCCTTTAAATAATCTTTCAGAAAAAGCATCAGGAGACTCTTCATGTGATGGTCAGAATCTTTTCATTTAGCCCGTGAGAGACATTCTTAGTTTTGGACAGGACAGGATATCATTGGGACTTCTCACTTCTTTTCTTTGGTCCCTCATTCAGGATTGCAGGAATACAAAAAGACAAATTGAAAAAAAAAAAAAAAAAAAAAACCAGGGCAGAAAGAAATCCCACAGCACCAGGCATGGGGAAAGTCCAGCATTCCAACACGTTTACTGCTTATTTTTACAGTGTTTAATGGCAAAGTACCACACAAAGACACAAACAGTTTCAAAGCAGCCTCCCAGCCTAGAAAGAAAATGAGGGGAAGGGGCTCTGTTTCAGTTCTTCATTATTAAAGCTCTGAAGTAAAGAAATTTCAACAAACATAAGTAACCCAATCTGTGTGTTTCCCTAGCCCAAACTCCCTCCATTTTTATGGTCTTTTCAAAGTCTAGATCAAGTTTCATTTGAGTTTGTAGGGTGAAGGTTGTTATTTCTGGCTTCCCCCCCCCCACCCCACCAAGACATAATTTCTTTGCCTTTTCTTTTTAACACAAAGTTGAAATCATCATGAATATTCAAAAAATCTTTGTTGCACCTCCCCAATCTATTCTATGATAATGAAGAAATATGTAAATATACAACATCACAAAATGTCTTGCAAAACACAAAGCCTATTGGAAAAAATATTCATCCTTTTAGTTAAGTTCTGCCTAAAGATTCCCAAAGTACACAATATAAAATATATACCAATATAAAAGATATACCATATAGTTAATAGAGTGTACTCATATAATATGTTAGTATTATGTTATTGTGATTAACCATAGTGATCTTATAACCATTTTTCCAATTGAGGGGCAACAACTTTTTTTTTTCCCCTATTTCTACCTTGAAAGAAAATTATAGGATTTCCTGTTTTAAGGACAAAATTATTCCATGAAACTCATGTGTATCTCCTAACATTTGTTAAACTTTATGAGGGACTGGTTCTTCCCCAGTCAAAGTCAAACCCTGGGAAGATTTTTCCACCATTCATCAGCTGAGATTTTGACATCCAAGGTTTTGAACTGACTATGGCAGAAGGTGAAAAGATCTACCAAGTTCCTAAAGGGAACTTTTCTCTGTTTAGAAGCATCAAACCCCCAATATACCTGCTGAAGTCTCTTTGAAAGTAGTTTCTGAAGGATGAGTTTGAAAGAGGGGCAGAAGCAGTCACTAAGCTTCCATCCCACTGAGGAAATGACACACTAGCAAAACAGGAAGGAAAGGTGGCAGAGAAGCATGAGAGCAACAATGCAAGGGAGAAGCCCCCAGATCACATGGGTTAAAAAAAGGAATTTTTCATATGTTCAACACAAGTGAATCTACACTTGCAATCTGCCAAGGCAGACTCAAAGCAGTCATTAAGGTGACTAAACCAAGCATTTAGAGAGTACTAAGTAACAGAAGAATGACAATACAACCTTCAGCTTGGCCCACTTAATAAGCATTAAATACAGTCTATAATTAACTCCACATTCATGATCCTCCTTTGGAAATCTCATTTAATTCAATGCAAACATAGATTCTGCTTGGGGAATGATTCAGAATTTGTAGTGAATGAGACTCTTGTTTCTAAGACCTGGCCAGTCTCAAAGAGCTACTACAATATAAATATTTAATAATAACAAAAGCATGCAACTTGTTGCCAAGCACAGATGTAAGAAGTGACTGCAAATCTTGGCGTTTGGTGGCACCCAGTAATCCACTGGCTGAGTCACTAATGTGATTGATAACCTTAAGTTGCTCAGGAACTACTGCCCCCCCAAGAATGAAAATCTGTGAGTTGTATCAAAGATTTTGTGTGTTTTTCTCTACACAACCAGCAAATGTTATCATTACAGGTTTTAAAAAGGTTCCTGCTGCTTGGAAAACTCTTGAACAGGGAGAAACAGATGCAACTGGCCTGTTTCTATACTTAGTGCATATTTTGTTTTGATATTCTAATTCTGGTAACGATGTTATGGTTATTACAAACATAACTAAAAGATAAACTCCTCTTGCAACAGATCTTTTTCAATAAACTGGTCCTATGGAGACACATGTCTTGGTTTGACTAAGGGAACAACTCATTCATAAACTGCGTTGCCTATGGAAGTCCTCAGCTTTCCATTCACCCTGTGTGCCATTAACAATCCCCACCTGGATACCATCCTGCCCTTTAAAAGCTGTTAGACTTTCTGAAGAGGAGCTTTCCTAGGCACAGGCACCAGAAAAGAAGCATCTTCCATCTTAATATCCTCCTTTCCAACAAGACTGGTCAGAACCTCTCATTTCCATGAAGCCTCCATTCAGTATCATTAAAAGTAGCCATCCCCTTCCAGGTGAGATTCCTGTCCATGCCAGCCTCCCTAATTACAGCAAGGCATTTATCAGCTCCCACAGAAAACACTACTCTAGTGCTTCTGACAGAATTCCTTCCAAAGTGAACAAATCTGGTTTCATTAGCATTTCCATGAATTCAGGGAGAACAAAACCATTACATTCCTGTAACCACAGCAGACTGTGCTATATCTGAATAACAGGCTCTGGATGTCTGCAGGGTAGAGGACATTAAAGTAGCAATGCATGAAAAAACTAAAGATGCAAAAGCAAATAGACACATTACTACTTACTTATGTCAAATGTTTTCCTTTGTATGACATTCAAAATACAAGTCAGAGCACTTAAGGTGTAATGCAGAGGTACCTTTGTAGAACATGTTAGTCTTATAAGCCTCTAGTTTCAATGACATCAACTGACACAGCCAATAACAGGTTTTGAGTAAACCGACGATTAAGAAAAAAAATCCAAAGAAAATTAATTGTTGCCCTAAGTGCTTCAAGTCACACAAGATTCTCACATGGTGTCAATTAAGTGAACCCTACAAAGTTATGATTTATGGCAAGATTCCACCAGAATGATTATATCACAACAACAGACACAATTCAATTATTTCTGCCAATAAAGTCATCAGTGCAGAACATATTACCCCTTTCAACTCTAAGCATTTTTTTAACCAGAGAGGGCTTCTATGATGGCACTGTCTTGACTCAGTCACACAAGTATTTTTAACCACTAGGTCCCACTGAATTCAGTCTATACTTAGAAATTTGGTACCACAAAATTTCTGACCACAAAAGATGAACTTGTAGAATGGTAACAAAGTCCTCTAGACTATCAGCCATTTCTCTTTCAAAACTGATTTCCTATGTTTTATGGTATTTTCAGCCATTTTCTGTCTTCCATGCTATTAAAAAGAAAAAACAAAAAATCCAGAATAATTCAGGTCAGAAGTGAAGTCTGTTGGTCATCAGCTCTATTCTCAAAGCAGGATCAGCTTTAATTCTACAGAAAAAGCAAACAATAAAAAGAAAAGAAAAAAAAACCAAACCAAAAAACCAACCACCTAACAAAGCTGCAGTTTAAAAAAAAGTTATTTCACCTACATATAGCACTTGCTTTCTTTTCCCTTAGGTTAACTTCTAGTACTTATTTTAATCATGCTGGTTTTGTTACAAGTCTTTCTAAAAGATAACTTTTAGGACTTTAAAAAATAAACATGCATATTTAGAGTATTATATCAACATATATTTTAAAGTAGTCAACAAAATCCTTTTTTAATCAAACTAATGGAGAGTTTTTATAATGGATAGGTTTTAAGAAAATAAATCAGAGTTCTGGAAGCCCTCTAGCAGGTAAAAACTTCACTAGGCCTCACACTGAAGAATAAGAAAAGGCAAACCGTGCCTTGGAGAGCTGTAATCAAACAGGTAAGTCAGCAAAGAAGGGGAAAAAGAATGGAACAGAGGCCTGAGGGGAAGGAAGACTCAAGGGGATTTGCTAAAAGCAAAATGAAAAGGACAATGCAAGTAGAATAAGGAAGAGGAAGACTGAAGCAATGGTTTGGATGCAGCACAGACTGGGATGACAACTGTGTGCGGACAGTCAGCAGGCGTGTTCGACAAATTGGACATTACAAAATACACAAAGATAGCCTGGAAAAAAACAATCAGTCTAGTTAAAAACTTAAGAAACGTCTTCCCTCTCTAACACCCAGACATTCACTCAAAGGTTACTTTACCCACTTCACAATTTGGGATTCATCTCTTTGCTTTGACTTCAACATATATAAATTGAAGGTAATGTATCATGTGAATCCCATCCCACAGTGGTGTATGGGTACACACACTATTGTCTCCAAATCACTAGGATGTCCCAACACAGAAAATTTAACAAAGAAAATGGGTAACTGTGCCACCAGCATGGGTTCCAGACAGCATGCAACAAAAACTGCATGGAACACTACATTGAATGAGACCAGAAAGAAACCTTGAGCTATTCATGCAGTCAACGCTATCCTTCCTGACCACTGAATGAGATACAGAGCTTTTGGAGGAAAATTAATAAACAAATAATCAATACTCCTTCTTTCTCATAAGCATTCTGCAATCTTTTTGCCATATGTTACTATAACTGACTTTATGTACCCAGCTGCTTCTGCAAAAGAAGCTCCTACCTAGAGACTTTCTCATCTCCTACAAGCAGCAGTTCCCAAAACACTTAGGATGCTTTTATTCCATTATAGAAGCTCACAGGCTGCTCATCATCACTAAACTGAATTGTTTCACCCTATAGGTACAATGATATTTTCCAAACACTAAGAATGGGGTTTACATTGACATGACATGTTGTGCAGGGGATGTATTCTGAGGTCATTCAAACCCACAGGATTGGTTCTGGGCCCTTTTAAGAAGAAGGCTTTTAGTAGTTTTTGCTCCCAACACCAAAAAATTCCGTCAGGTTGCTGACCCCAGAAACAGGGTGGCTACTGACCCCTAGTGTTCGGCAACCCAGGCTCGATTCGACTGATTTAAGGCAAAAAGCATGAGAAGCATCTTCATCCTCCAGCACTGCATCATCCTTCTGACATAGCAAGAGGTCCCTGCCTTGTGCTGAGGTTCTTTCTGCTCTATTTCATCAACAAAAATAGTAGTATCCATTTTTAAAGAAACAAGTAGAAAGGAAATATAAACTCCTAAGCATCCCAGCAAATTGCAGATTCACATTTCTTCTGCTTTCACTTCTGTAATTCATTTTTCATTTGGAAGATTAAGAGAAGGATATCTAGAGCAGACTGGCTTCAAGTGGGTATTTATAGACACTTGATCAGTTATTAAGGAATTAATGACAGTGAAACACAATCCAAGCTGGCCTGCAAAGCCTAGTGCAAGGAAAGGTGTTGCAATTGCCAGGTTGCTGCAGGACTTGGCTGTTCCAGGCAGAAGTGTAGAGTCCAGTGAGCCAGCTGCCCAGGTGACATAAAAGTTGCTTAAAACAGAAAGCTGTAACTACAGAAATGAAGAAGAATCCTACTGTTCTACTTACAATTTTGAGTCCAGGTTCAGGAGAAAGCCCAGTTTGTCATATTCTGGAAAACAAAAGCAAAGGACAAATATCATAAAAGCTGCAAGAGTCTCTTCTGCAAAAGGCACCAAAACCAAACAGCAGCAAGTCCTTATAGCAGCTGTTAATACAAATTATTGTTACTCCAAGGTATTCCTAAATTAACATTTCTCAATCTCCAGGAAATACCACAGCAAAAGAACACATGGGCAACCATTAATTTAGAAATCACTAGAATTAAGCAAGCTATCCAGAGTGATAAAAAGTACTACTGAAACCACTTATGCAGTGATAAACAAAGCTTTCCTGCTTGCTGTACAAATAATTATGACACTAAACTGTATGAAAAACATTCCTTCTAAGCTCTGATGTGTGGAGCTTTGAAATTTTTCTTCATTCCTTGTCTATTCCAACCCACAACTTCATAATCAAGTGGCTCCTCAAGAGAAAGTTTTTTTGCAACTCATAGTGGCAAAAATGCTTCAAATTGGGTGTTGTTCAGAAGGAAACTTCAAAGTCAGTTTATGCCACGAACAGGGGACAGCTACAGAAACAAAACTATCACTCAGAACATCTGTAACTCATGTAGAAAATAAGCTTTTCATTCAGCATCTCTGAATATACTGTGATCTTGTAAATCAAACAGTGGATACAAAAAAATAAAATTATTAGAATTCACATGAGATATAAGAAAAAGGTGCAGTGTTCTTCTTGTGCTGGGTCAAGCTGAGGGGTCTCCTCACACTGAGGACCCCTGGGTCTCATAGCTATACAATTTTAAAAAATACAAAGAAGTAAAAGATAATCCAAATCAGAGATTAAAAGAAATTACAAGAAAAAAAAACTCTCATAAGCTTTTAGAAAGACCTCAATGAAAATACAAGATTACTTTTCTCATGAGACACCCCTAGAATCTCTGGTGTAGTAGTTTGCCTCTGAAGATCATGAGCTTTTCACACTCTCATTTACCAGCAGAACAGCCAAGCCTAAACACATACCTCAGACACGATGATTGCACCAGATAGGTCAATGTAAACTGTGCCATTGGTTTCAATCCCATTAAGATTTAATTCCTGAGCCAAGGGAAGTATTCTATTTGACATCACTTAGGTAACAGAAGCTGCAGAACACGTGCACATTTGATCTTGGCACATACTGTCTGTTCCCTGCCAGCACCCGAGTGCCACCCACCATCCCCACTCCACCTGTGCATCTCTCCTCCACTCTCCACATACTGACAGTTCTGTTTCCCCCATGTGCTGCTTTCCTCATAATTTCTTCCCAGTTTATTCCTCCCACAAGAAATTAAGTCCCGTAAAAGCTCACCTCCTCCGCCAGTAGGATTGTGCATAGGAAGGTATCCATCCGTAAAAAGAAACATGCCTTCAATTTTTATTAACCCTTTCTGACTCCCAAAACTAACATCTGTACTAAGCAAACAACCACAAAGATTTTTTTTTTAATAATTCCTTTTTTAAAAACATCTATAGCCACTGACCCATCTGTCATTAGTCTTATCTCATTCAAACCAACATTCCCTTCTTCCCAACAGGAAATACAAACGAGGAAATGCAATAAGAGATATATCACCTCGTAACTACAACAACATCCTGGACTTTCTATTAACTCAGCACTTCATTAGCTTTGCAACCAAAGCACCAGAACACAGCCATGAGCTAAATACTAAGGACAGACCTCCACTGCAATGTTTCACAAGATTTATCTTCTGTTTGTCACAACCATTTCACCTTCCCCAGGCTTTTAAGTTTTGATGTTCACTGATCATTACTGACAGAGATCCAAAGTAATTTCTTAAAATTATATGTCAACTACCTTGCAACAGGCACTTTCCAAAATAAAGTATTAAAAAACAAAACAACATTTCTGGTTTCAAACAAGATGCAGGGGTATGTTCTTAATTTTCAGTAGGGTGCAAGTACAGTTTCAGGCTGTAACATCAAACCAGAAGCATCCACGCCCCTTCCTCTTGTTGGCAGGTGAGATGTGCAAGCTACTGCAGGCAGAGAAATTATGCCCTCACCATGGGCCATGTCATAGTCATGGGCACTTTTGGATGTCAGCATTACTATTAGCTTGGAAATTCATCTCTATCACATGCTGCTCCCCCAGCAAAGACACCAGGACCCTCCAAATTTACAGATTCAAAGTAATCTTCCTTTTTAGCAAAAATCAGAGTCTTGCTACAGACTTCCAGTGTCATTTAGCTATATCACTATGAATACAGGGACCAAAAATCAGCCCACATGCTGGAAGTGGCCAGGATTCACAAAAGACAGATAAAGTCCAAAATATCTGAAGAAAGTCAAACACACAAAGCCTAGCTGCAGGAAAAGGCAATCCTTGTCTTGAGTTATGTATTTAAATTAAAATAAGATGAAACAGAGATCCACTTAAAGTACAACTGAATCTAAACACAGTTTGGTCAGGGTGTGACGATTATAGGAGAGGAAGTGAACTGATCACAGAGCTCAAAAAAGGGGCAATCCCATTCCTACCCTTTCCTCCATTGAAAACAGAGGTGGCAATAGCCTGCCCTGGCACTCATGACGCCTCTCCGTGCCCTTACAGGTTGCTTCCTCCTCCCATAACCTTAGTTTAAAGCCTTATTCACCAAGTTAACCACTTGATATACAGAAATATTTCTCCTCTTTTTCATCTAGTGGGATAAAAAAGTGTTGGAATATTAGAGAAAGTAGAACAAAACAGTTAGAGAGAACAAGGTAAAAAGACTCCAGCTTTCCACCAAAAATCAGCTTGGACCAGCTGGCAATGTTAAGTGTGGTTTGATGTTGGCCTCCACCAACATCATCATGATGACCCTCCCCCAGCACCCCAGTCATTAGGGGGTCTCTGCACTGAAGGACAATGCAGAGCCACTCACAGGTACAGTCTGGAGAACACCAGCCCAGGCCATGTCTGACCCACCAATTTCCAGACCAGACACCTCTACGGCTCTGTAGCACAGGATCTGCTTTTAAAGTAAAAAATGAGTAAAGGTAATAAAGACCTTATTTTGCATCCCCTGAAAGAACTTCATGGAGTAATCTGAATGAGACTCTATATTATCCGCCCACAGGAGACTGAAAGGCCCATGAAAGATAAAAGTAACATTATTAGAAGAGCACAAGTCATTCTAAAGATCACAATCACCCCTGCTAAGGACCTACAGATCTCAGCTGACAATGTGGTACAGCAGTGCACAGAAGCACAGAAATGAACAAACATGGGAAACGAAGTTTCATCGTGCCCCATAAGAACAAGAGGTCATCTTAGGTCAAAACCAAAATGCATTTCTACATTTCCAGGAAGATCAGAACTGAATAAGAATCTAAGAACTGACAACTATTTCATAATGAAGCATGTAATTGGGATTACATGAACAGAAATAGAGCCAAGCATAGCAATTTCTATAAATTATGCAAATCCTGTGCCAAATTCAATGTTGGCATTAGCATGGAAATTCCTACAAAGAATCCAACAGGAATCCAGCTACTAGGCTGCAAGTGAGAGATGCATTGTCTCATGTCTGAAAAACTCCATGCAGACCACCCAGGAAGCCATAAAGCCCAGTGTACAGTATCTAGCAAGTATTCCAGTTGCCTTTTGCATCTGCAGCCAATATAGCTATATAGAAGCAAAATGGGCAACATTTTCCCCTTATGCTACTAATCTGAGATCAACAGTCCAGGAATTAACTTTGCATAGTGGTTTTATCCTTTCAAACTACCTGTAACCA
Organism: Peucedramus taeniatus; assembly: GCA_013400575.1. NCBI lineage: Eukaryota > Metazoa > Chordata > Aves > Passeriformes > Fringillidae > Peucedramus > Peucedramus taeniatus. Next base: position 79,554 of record WBNO01016929.1, on the reverse strand, counting down.
ATATCACTGATACTAACCCCTGAGTACTAACCCTTTTAGCAGCCACCTACTTAGAAGCCCAGTACAAATAACTTTGCCTACAAAATCAGAAAATTAGTGTTTTTTAAAGACGTGCTATATGCAGTTCTAGCTCTGTGTTTAACTGGTAACTGCAAGTACAGGAGGGAAGGCAGAAGATTCAATTTTGCTATTTTACTCAAAGTGTTTGTGTTTATCAAATAAATATGTATGATTCTCAAGAGACAGAAGTCCTATCAAGGATGCTCAGACCACCCTGATATATTTCATCCTGTCCAGTGCACTTTGGTCTCTGCAGAATTGAGGATCCAATTGAGCCAAGCCCTGGTCTCTATTCACATGCAAGTTCTACATCTGCAGCAAAGGCCATAAGTAAAATAACTTACTCTGCAATGAAAAAGGCCAAACACATCACATTCACCTTGGAATAAGAAAACACATATGGACAGTTATAAAAGTTCAGCCGATGTAAAATAATTCTGCTAGAACTCGAGAGACAAGAAAGAATTAATGAAAAAAAGTCATGTTAAATGGATCAACTGAAAAGGACAAAAGAAAGCTTTTATTCCAAGGTTAAAAAAATAGCAGTCAGGACTACTGAGCAACAATCAAAGTACTGGATAAACAAAGACTTAATGTTGCATCCTTTCCTTAGGATTTTCACTTTAACCTTTTCAGTGATGGAATTTACTGATGAAAGCATTATCTTCTATTTAAATAACCAGGGAATAAAAAAGACTACAAAGGCAAGTTCAGAAGTAGTACAGCTGAAGCCACCCGAGCTTCTCAGCACAGCCCTGCATGGACTGTATGCAGGTCTGTGTTTCAGTTTTCTCCTTACCCCCACTCATGCTTTTGCGTACACATTTACCAACTTTTTTCTCCAGGTTTCCAAGTGACATCAAGGAAAACACCAAGAAAACTGGTAAGACAAAGCCCAGTCCCCACTGCCTTTCCCTGCTCTGTAACAATACACAGAAGGAGCAGAAGTGACACCTGCAAAGCTAAGTGCTCAGCCCTTGCAGCCCAGCACCAGAGGCTTAACTCACCAATCTACATCTACACATCCTAATAAAACTATAGCAACCTCTAATGGTAGAAAAGCAACTGACTTTGATTCTGCTTTAAGCTGAATTTAGGAAAGACTCCGATAGGAAGGTGAAGAACTTCCTCCTATGATCTGCATATGCCCTTTCACTTTTCCCAGGAAGTCATCTGTTTCAAGCTAGACTACAGCCTTTGCTAAACAGTTGTTCCATTTACAGCCATGAGTCCACTTGGCAAATGGAGTTAATGCTGCCCTACTGAGTCACCCAACATACTCTTTATTCTATAAATTGCATCGTATTTCCTAATAAAAGTCAAGAACAATATTAACAAAACAGTAATCTATATTGGCTTTTAGTAACTTACAAGATGTGCAGATTCGATGCAGAGATGTCACATGAGAGAGAAAAATCACATTGAAATACTTTTAATTTGAGGCATTCATTAAGCCACTTCTTGACATTTGTACCTCAAATCATTCACAGCTGTATTTCCAACTGGAGGAATAGAGCATTAATAAGAAGACAGATGATGATACTGAACACACTGGCAAAGTCACATAAGGACTATGAAACTGCTCCATGACAGTCACTGGCAAAGATTCAAGCAGCTCCCACAGTCTACACTCAGAAAAATAAAGAATTAAGTAGAACTTCATTAATCAAAAATGAAAAGGAAAAGCATTTCTGCAGAAAAAAGCCACTAAAACCAGCAGAGAAAACACATGTATTTCCCTTTTTTCTTTCTGCCTTACAGAATTAAGAAATATACAGCACAGTAAGTTCATCTCTCCTTCCACATCTTTATCAAGTAGTGCTAAGACAGAAATGTAACTTGGGTGAAAACCCCCAACACGCTAGAACCACATCAGCTCCAAACATTAATTAAAATTGCTTTCCTCAAACCAAGAACACCTAAAGTTAATTACCACTGACCTGAAAATCCAGAAAATATCAGAGTTTGCAGCTGTAGACATCTGTACTATCAGAGGATCATTGAGAAATCAAATAAACAGCAAGGAATCTTCTGCAAGTCACCAATGTTTTTCTCTTATGCTAGGAATCTATCACTACTCTACCCCTTTGATACCTCATTCAGTTGCATTTCTATTCCTGGCTTCCATCCATACCACTCTCCGTCCAAAACGTAGGCAAGCAGTCACCAAATTCACTCTGAAGTTGTATTTGGTAGGATAGACACAGAGTTATTCTCATCCTTCACAAAATGGTTATCTGAGCATCTTCAGCAGCTGAACAAAACAGAGAAAGTTTCCTTCATAGTTCTCCCAGCTTTTCCCAAAATGGCTATGGACTTTGACTTAAGGAATCACTAACAGCAAACTCCAAAATAAGCATAGATTTAAATTCTCAGATGATTACTCCACTATCAGTGTGAACTCAGCATTTGGAAGCATGGTCTTACATGTGGGCTTTCACAAGCACATGAGCTGCAGCAGATAGCTACTCTAAACCAAAGTCTGGGAATCCAGAAGAGTTAATACATGCAAACAATTTGAGCAAGACCTAGATAACGCTTAGTTGCTTGTAATGTTGGAACTAGCACCTTTTAAGCCTGCAAGTGAGAACATCTGCTATGAATCAGTGGTCAGTACTGCAATCAAACAGGTCTAACAAGAGCATAAGCCTACAGTCCAAAGGTATTCAGTATTTTCAGCAAGCACAGTAGCATCTGGGAAACTTGCACATCCAGTGCACTCCTATCCAAGGCTTAGAGAAGAAAAATTTAGCTTGCTGTCAGACACAGGAGGTAGGAAAAGGTCTTGAACAAAAATAGCAGGGGTATAAATCTAACTTTCAAGGTCCACTGTTTGATTTGGTAGCAACAAAGTAAAACAAAGCAACTAGAGAGGAAAGAAAAAACAAAAAGGAGCACTAGCTGTCTATGGCAAATGAATGAAATCTAGGTCTCCTCAAACACCCTGTGTCCTGATTGTTTCCCCAACTTCAGAGCATGACACCCTTCATTCTGAAATGGTTTCAGCTGAAACACTGGCCTAGACATAACATCAAACACTTATCTCAGCTGCTCAAGCTTTATCTTTTAAGGGAATAGGCAGCCATGAAGAGAATTAAAAAAAATCTGGACTTGTGAAGGCTGGACCACAGCATGGACCTCATGGTTCAGCCTCACTCAAAACACATTTGGCTCTCATGTCCTCTACTCAATAATCTTGTATGGAGCATTACATTAAAGCTCCATAGCCAGATGAGCTTCTGAACACTCAGTTCAGAAAGTTTATCTGGAAAAACCTAGACAGTGTCATTAATCTGAGTTGCATAAGGACAGATTTCCAGCATTACTGAAAATGGAGACTTGCATGTGGGACAAAGTTAAGGGGAAAGCCAAGATAAGGAAAAACAGTCAATTCAAGTATGATACAGAGACTGCAAGAAGACATTGCCCTTCACATGGCATGATTAACAAGTACTAAAAAGCACTTCTAAGTTGTTTAATATGCAAATACAAGTACCAGTTTTAAGCAGCATGAAATCTTAATAGGGAGACTATTATTCTCAGCTGGTTTTGACTAATAAAGAAAAAGGTATATGTAATTTTATGTTTCAAAGCATATAACTTTAGCTGAAACATCACCTACTGGGAATGGCTGGGCCTGGAGCTGCCATGGTTTCTGTGGGTTCTTTCTGGGCTCTGTCTTTTCCTGGGTCTGCAGCAAGGTGAGATGGGATGGACAGCGGAAGCACAATAGCCACAGTTTTTCTCTCTCTCCTTCCTGTTCAACAAGGAAAGCTATCCCTCAGTTGCACAGATATCACACATCTTGACATCTTATCACACATACCAGTTCAGAGCAAGGTGAAGTTTGCAGCACAGTAAGTGCAAAGCACTAAACACAAGAGCAATAAAATACAGCTTTCTCGGATATTTCTGAGCCTCCCTTCTCAAATATATGAGTTTTCTTCACATTTCTTCAATGAAGGAAGTCAGTCTTGTTGCAGTGAAAGGGTTTACAAAAGATCAAGTCTTACTGTCTCAATTCCTAACCAATCCAAGCTTGAGTTGTAAAATACAAGCAGAACAAAGACCAGTGCTTTAAAACAGACCCAGGCAGTCCAATGGCCCACATGAGCCTGTCTCCCACCCTCCATACTAACAGAACTCCAAAATACACAAAGCAGTTGAACTGTTTTTCATCACTAAGTTTACTTTCCTATTGGTGGAAACATTCATGGTTAACTCCATAGATACAAAATCGGTGATTAAAATTCAAGCAAGGGTATCTCAAACTTATGCAACTTCCTCCCTGCTTCTGCAGACTGAGGAGACCACCACCCAATACAGAAGACAGGCAACAACACACTTCAGTTATGACATATTAATTAGTAAGAGAGAATTAATAGAGGGTTTCTTCCCCCCATATACACAACAACATATCCATTTGGCACTCTAGAGATGGCCCCACCTTAGATCATGCACTAAGAATAGATCTGTTTCCAGATATAAGTTTTAGAGGAGATACAGGGATAGTAGAAAAAGTTTGAGGTGTTTTAAACAAAGTAAGTTACTACCACTAGTTCAGGGGTTAGTAAATCAGATATGTGTTCAAGCTTCGATGTTAGTGTCAGGCAGCAGGCTCTCTTTCAAACTGTGCAGGCAGAAGACAGGTGCTATGTTGGAAGGCAGCATGTTCCCCCTATCAACCTAAGAGAAAAGGCTGGCAAGCAAGAGAAAACAAAAAAAATCCAAGCGACGGTTTTGTCCTTTGTGGAAGACAATAAATATCCCCATCTTTTAAGTGTTAAGGGGTTTAAAGTTATAAGAACAATTCTAAGCCTTTTCCTTGCACTTCATATATTTCATTATATACACACACTGTAAACTGAATTTCATCAAGTATCATGCTCACTATGGCATGCCTTGGCTGCAGCTTGCACATTACACACAGCCAAATGGAGAGTTACTGATCTAGTGAAGTGCCCCCAGCAAAATTAATTTTTGATTTCTGGTTCACTTTAATTGTAGGTCATTCTGAGGTTCCAAACAAAATGAGATTGGGAAGGATTTGCCCTGGGGTTCAATAATGCTGGTCAGTCTCCACCCAAAAAAAAAAAAGTTTCCAGCCCTATTGGTTTAGTTACGACTCTTTCGACTTCTCCTTCCTGGAAGCATTCCTAATGTCTTTCCCCAAATAACTCAACTGTTTGTTTAGCTGGGAAACTATCCTAGTAGCATGAAATAGTTTTTCTTCAGCTGGTAAGTGACATCATCTTAATGCCTTTCACATGAGAAGAGGAGCACAAACTGCATCATCAACACGTGTCCAGGTCGTTTCCTCGCTGGGTAAGGGAAGAATCCTGCAGGTTAATCCTTGTGTCGTACTAAGGCTCTTAAAACTCCCACTGCACTTAGGAAAGGACCTATTTACCCTTTGGCTAGATGGCTGATTCCCACAGAAATCTGGCTCAGTGTCCTGCCTCCCAACATGGCTACCATGTCCAGTTAAGTAGAAGCCTTGTCATGAGGTGGGAGAGAGAGAAGAAGGCAATGTTGTACCTGAGCCTATTGTGTGTCCAACGGAGTCAAAGGAAAGAACCACTGAATCTGTAACACAAGAGTACAAGTTCATTTTCCCCTTTTTTTCAGCAGCACTTCTTCTGTAACATTTTTTTGTTATTTTGCTTAAGCAATTCCTTGTGCTCCCTTCTGCCAGGAAGCAGAACAACTTCTTCACCAACCAGACCAAACAATAGGCACCTAGCAAAGGCAGAGCAATGGAGTATGCAATAAATCAAAGTGCTGTTAACCAACGAAGTAGCCACAATTCATTGAAAAGAATTTCATTTTTTGTCTAATAAGCTTGGTCAACTGAATCATAACATGCTTTGACTGCTGGCCAAGCACTTTGTGTTCCTTGCACTCCATGCTCACCATGTTTCCCACATCTTTACTCACAGTAGTGGCTTCCAACTCAATGCATTTCAATTCATCAATATTTTTCACCTTTGCACTATATGCAGCACACGTGCCAAGCATCAAGAAAATATAACCTCTCTACTTGATATCCTTTTATTTTTCTACCTGGGAATCACAACTATGATTTTATCTATGACTGCAGTGGCAACTCTTGCTCAGCACTTAATGTCTGACACTTTTAGTCACTGTTTCCTACTATGAGGCACCCTTTGCTTCAACTGTGGTTTAAAGACCATAGTTTTTATATATGCACCTTGACATTTGGCCACATAGAAACCCTTAGTGCCTGCTTGCACTCAGCTCACCCCATGATCCAGACCCCTTTATTAGTCATTCATTTTCCTCAAATACCACCCTTCCAGTCTAGAATCTGTTGGCAAAATTATCAGTAATAATTTGATATTTGGTTCCAAGTGGAGTTGCATTATGGTATCACCCCCAACTTTATGCTTATTTGAGACAAACCAAGATTTATTTTGGTAGTAAGCCTCCTGGTTTGCCATCTATTTTCATGGAAGTCCTAACTGAAGGAGAAAGACTACTAAATTCCATTCCCCTACCATTGGAGCAAAATAGGGCCCAGAACTTAGAGACAAATTACCAATGGGCAAAACACAGAAAAGAACAAACCACCACAATAAGATTAATAATTTTATGGCCTGAGAAGCTCTAAACTGACACAGCAATAGCTGAACTGCCTTTCATCTTCACCTAAACGAACAGACTGAATCCTGTGACATTTCTCTTTGTCAGTCAGGTTTCAGATGTGATTGACTCATCACACATCCTTGCAGCACCACAAAGGCTACGAAAGGTGCAAGTCCTCGGTGCAAGGCAAAAATCTCAAGCACAAGAAGACTTAGCCTGCTGAAAAGAGCTTAACCTCCTGCTGCATCACTTGAAATTTAGGCAGGCTACAATCACAGGCTGTTACCATGTAAGAGCTGAAAATAACTTGACACAGGACTGAGCCCTTGGCTTCTCTATATTTCACATTATCCTGGTGCTTATTTTCCAACTCTTAAAAATGCAATAAGAAACTGCTGATTTTCAAAATAAACACTGTTGTTTTAAAAAGGACTGTTAATTTGACTGGGTTTAAAAGAAATTAGAAAAATAAGGTCTGTGCTGTCTTGGATCCAGCACTATGGTAGTAACATTAAAAAAAATTTAAAAAAGATATTACTAATCTCAAAACTTATTCCAACAAAAATAAAAATCCATCTGGACTTAACAACTGTATTTCCTCTTTTGGGAATAAAATTCAGACATCATTATATTATTCTAAATAGCAAGGAGTTTAATTCATTTTAACTGCATTAACTTCATTTGTCATCAATTTTAAAGTATCTCTGTGGGGTTCTACTTTTTAAAAACTGTTGAGATTTTTATCAATATAAAGTACTGCTTTGTAGTAAATGTCAAATTTAAAAGCTGTTAATTTTCCTGAAATATATTTTGCATTCAAACACTGCACATGAAATATTAGGACATATCTAAGAATGGCTGAAAAGCACTGCAAGCACCAAATTAATAACATTATTGCAACCCACAGAATAGTATGTTTCATTCCCTTAACTGAGAACATTATCTTCCTCACATTAAAAAAAAAAAAAAATTCAAGCAAATTAAGAGTTCCCTTTTCCAATCCAGTCCTTCACTCTACTATTAGTTTCAACTAATCAAATTCACTGTGAATGACCTCTGTTATAGTCAACTCCCCCTCGACCTCCAAAAGTAATTTCACTAAATATGGATCTTTATTTAAACACTGTGTTTATGTCTGGTATTAGGACTCCAAAAGTGAAGAAACTATAAATCTGAAGAAAGCTGAGAAGATAATATGTCACCTTTCTTCTACCCAAAAAGCTACTCATATCCAAATTCAGAGCTACAGGTTATTTCTGTCAGAAGTTGATGGAGATAAACATTTCTTTGAAGCAAGCCAAATTTACTTGCAAATACACTGAGTTCTGCTTCCACAAGCATAAGAAGAAAAGTTTCTTTGCTTCTATTTTCAAATATCTTCCAGTCATCACTCAGTTCAAAATCCTCCTGACTTTCATGGGGATCTTTTTTGCTGAGACAAAGTGGCAGCTCTGTCTGTGTCCACTGCCTTTCCCCAAGCCCCAGAGCATGCTCTACCTTTCAAAGGCAATCTTCAAAGGCTTTATCTTTCAAAACTCATTAAGATACAATGTAAAACATAACCACTTACATGAACCCTTGCTTTAGGTGCCAGCAAGTGTTCATGCTGAAGGAGCAGTTCCCAACCTTTCAGATACCTATTTCCATAAATAAGCTTAAATTTTTTTCCTCCTGCCTTAACTGAAGGGCAGCCTTTATGCCTAAATCATGAAATCTGACACACAGTAACTTGCCAATATGTACAGCTTAAGGCTGCACACACCACAGTGCCAGTCTTTTACATCTGTTTTCATGTTAACTACAATCTTTTTTGCAGTGGCTCTAGCAGCTTAAAAAAGAAAAGGGGGAAAAAAAAACCAAAACAACAAGATATAGCAAAATCCAAATGTAATTCTGGATCTTATCCAATCCACCAGAAGAAGCAAAGACAGCACAAGCACTCACTCAATTTAGAAAGCACTCAGTGCCAGGAATAATGACGGCTGAGACCTCACCAGCCAGATTGCAAAGTTGCTTTGGGTCACTTTGTGTCAACTCTGGGTTTAAGTTGCATTGGGACCTATGCTCTGGGTCACTTTCCCTCACTCCCACCATCCAGTTGTTAGAGCATCACAAGTTGGAACAATATACAAATCTGCTCCCTCATCCCCCACAAAACAGTGCTGTGCAGGGCTACCTGAATGCACTCCATCACAGCCCCTCTGGAGTGTGGAGGAGTGTTGTACGAGATCCTGTTCCACTGCTGCGAAACCAACACAAGGATCCCATTTCATTCAGGAAAAAGGAGCTTGAAGACAGACCCTGAAAAGACCCTCAATGCTTCTCTGGGAACAAATTTAAACTCATTTCCAACAATGCTCCATACAGGACCCAGAACTGAATGTACCTTTGGAGGAACACAACTGGACTTGCACAGATCTGTTCAGTAGTAAAAGAATAAACAAAAACAAAACAAAAAACCAAACCTCAAAAAAACCCACCAGCAAGCAAATCTGTGATGACTACATTTATTGCTGCACTTACACCACACTCCATCTAAGACATCCAGATATGTGAACTGATTGTATTTCAAGGCAAGGGATGCACTTCAAGTGTTGCTGACCCCTTATCTTTCTCAGGGCCTGGATAACTGTGCACCACACTCCCCTGTCCCCAAGACAGGCAAATTAAATCATCCATCTTGCTGCATATGTTGTGCACCTTAGCTCAGGGCATTTCTGGACACCAGACTAGTATTTAACTGCTACTTGTAACACATTGCTGTATCTTTTCCAGTACTCTAGTTTCTGAACAGAAAAGTAAACAAAGATTTGGATCTTCACAAATGAGTGATGATCCTCACCAACAAACTGCAGATTTGTAGGAGACAAAGCCGTGCTGAAAACCATCTGACGTTTCATACTCCATGCACATCACTAGATAAACATTTAACATGGGTACTGCACTGAAGAGATGTATGGAAACAGCTTTTAAAAGCCCAATTGTGTCAAATTCTTAAAATCATGTAGGAGCAAATACATGGATTAATTTCCAATACAAATACTATCCTTACTTTGATTTCATCATTGAAGAAAGTGCAATATACAAACCAAAAAACAAACAGTGGCAACACATAATGAGAACTGCAAATATAATCCACATTCAAACAAGAACTGAATATAAACTATATGTTTACCTAAGTGCTGTTTCAAAATTTCAGTTAAGATTTTTACAGTAAGTCCCTCTGAGAAGCCACTAACTTTTTATTGCTTTTTACAGATTCTCCCTGCAAGGATTTGTAGACATTTGTCTCAACCTACTGGAAACCAAAGAAGCTGAACCAAAAAAAACTTCTCTTATCTGTTTTTGGGGGGGGATTGTTTAGGGTTTTTTAAAGGAAAAAAAAAAAGCAAAACCAGACTTCAGCAATAAAGTAACTTCCCCAAGAAAAACAACATGATTGCGTGCTGCTTTGGAAATGGTCCTGAGAAACCACAAACTGTCAGTCCCACTGGAGTTATAAGAGTTTAATAATAAAGGCTTAACACAGCCTCAATACCACATACCATTACAGCAATACACTCCACAGGCCAAGCCAAACAGGGAATACAAGAACACATCACAACACAAGGCTGTGATTTGGCACATCCTTATTCAGATACTCAAGCTCTGAGGTCTGTATTGCTTTCTTCTATGTATAATCAATGTCTCTCCTTCCATACACCCCTGTTCTCCAGATACCCTGATGGATTCCTACAGAACTACAACCTGTATTTAATAACATCTAATGTAATTTATACCTCCAGAGCTTGATCAGAGACCAGATATCCTGCAGAGCTCCATCAACTGGCCTGGGGATGGCAACTGCAGTAATATTATCCAACAAAATTTTGATTCAGAGTCAGAATAAAAAAAAAAAGAAAGATAGGTGCTTCATTTTTATCATGGAATTAGAAGAACATCCTTAAAGGTCTGTCATTCATCTGTCTCCCTTTTTCTGCTGAGTACTGAAAAGTAAAGGATCAAACATCCCAATAGCCATCAAAATTTATTTTCTATTTGAGATCAATATTCTGGAATGAGACGTACCAGAGAAGGAATATTTAATGCATGAAGCTCTTCATAACTTGCTGACAAAGAGATCAATAACAACAAAAACTATTCTTAAGTTTCACCTAGTCTGGAAATGAAGTGCACAAAAGCACTCTCAAACACATTCTACTGTTGGGATTCATTTGGCAAGAAGATCTATCTTAGAACATCTCCTGCCCCAAAGAAAAAATATTTTGAATAAGACCCTCTCTTATCATGACTATGCAACATATTGAATAATTCTTATATCCAAAGAACTGAAGGGAACTGAATAATTAAAGTTCAGATAGAGAACTCACTTAGATATCTAAAGTATGAATATCCTTCCTCAGATTCAGTAAAACATATTTGCCTGCACTTAAAAATTCCTTGGAAGGGCAGCCTTCAGTTCCTAACACATTGTTTTACATGCTGAAGATGGATTTAGAGAAGGGCTAAGTAATTTACTCAGTTTAATGAGAAATGCCATCCTACTAAATTATTAAGTATCCTACTTTTGCATTAATGTTGGGCTCCCCGTTCCCTCAGATTGGTCTATTTTGCTTTACTAAGCTCTTTCTTCTATGGTGCCAAGGATTTTCCTCCCTGACACCTTCTTTTCTGAACACAGTGAGATGGCTCTGTGCTATGGGCACCGGTCACTACAATAACATCTTCTGTACCACAGTTCAAGGATGTTCCAAGTGACTCATATTCATCATTTAAAACTCAAGGCACTAATTATAAGACATCACCTAAGCTCCACTTCACACAGCATCACTGAAGGTCAAAGAAAAAACATACAATACCACTCTTACTGATCATCTCAGCTCCTACACACGTAGTCTGTTAAAAACAACCAGTAGTGCACCCATGTTTAGATGCCACAAGGAGTTATGATCTCAAGTGTATTGCTTGAGCAGCATAATTCTAATGTTTTTGATATCTAAGATGAGAAATTACATATAAAGATGACACATACAGAGCACAGGCACACTTCCTAATCACAGATGTGAGACCAATAGCAGCAAATAAAGGGACTGCAAGTTTTGGCAAGCAAAACACATGCAGAGTTTCAGTCCAGTGCTGTCTGCAGCTGATAGGAGACCCAGGTTCAAAGTTCAAAACTTAATCCCTTTATGGGAAGAGACAAGTCACTCAGCAACAGGACACATCTTCAGCAACAGGAAACATCTGATTGTAAAGAACATTTCCAATAAACTCTGGGTTTAATAAACTGTTTTAAAACAAGGTTGCACTAAATTTGAATGCCTGTCCTGTGTGCCACCTGGTTATACTTATTTTAGTAAGGAGATGTGGGAATAGGACAATGCTTGTTTCAAACAATGTACCTGTGAGGGAAGATTCATCCTCATTTGAGAATATACATCGAGAGATATCATAATAATTGAAATATCTCATTCTTAACAGTAATTCACTTATGCACTGTACAAATTAAAGTTTCTGCATTGTTGCTCCAGCCACTATCTCTTTAAATACAATGCCCATTTACAAAGCACACAGTACTAAAGGCCCATAGGTTGTCTCTCCGCTTTCGTGGCTCATCCAAAACACCCATTTTATTGACAGCTTACTTCACAGCCAAGCTTAGATCTGAACCCAAATTCCTTGGCCATCCACTCTGTGCAGACATGAGGTCCCTTTTGTGCTTCAGCCTGGAGCCAGCCAGCTTCCACACCGGGAAACTTGACACGGAGCGCTGAGGCTCAGCACAAGCTCTGCTGCAGGGAGGGCAGGCACAGCTGGCTCTGAGTGAGTCTCTGCAAACTAAGCTACAGCCAACAGGGGTAATTTTGCTATAACCCATGCAGCCCAGAACAAGTCCTTTGATTAAATTGTTTCTCATCCATAAAAATAAACAATCTGATTTTTTCCAAAGACCCTTGGATAAAAGGCTTGAAAGCTAAGAATGGATATAGCAAAGTGTTATCACTTGTCTGGAGAATTTATTGTGGCATCAAGGTCTACTGGTTACACTGTAAACAGAAAAGTCATTCTCTATCACCTCTCAATTTCCTGTCATTTAACTGAAAATACAGCTCTCTTAGTGATACTGAACTTGAGAGATGTAGTAATACTTCTTTAGGCAATTTTTATGAATTTCATGGAACTTAACCAACCTTTTTACACTTGCTGTTTTGTGCATTGCTCCTTTTTCATCAGGATGTTTGTTATGAAGTGGTAAACGAACTGAACAAGAAACAACTCTCATGTTCTGAACAGATGTATTTTTAAAATGGTTTGAGCATGCCAATTTTCTTTATTCTGCAATGAATGAATGGAATGAAAAGATGTGGTGTCCTGCGCCAGCTGGCAAATGCTTCAGAAGGATATTACATTGCTATTGTCTTCAGCAGTACCCAAATAACTATTTGGTGGCAGGAAGGGCTGGTATGTTTTGCTCATAAGATCAGTATTTATTTGGATCTACTACATAACTTTGCAGAGCCATGATCAACATGGTGCTTCACTGAGCATCAGGGACATGCAGCTCCTCCGTGTCCATCACGGCTCCCTGTTCCAGGGGAAGGCCAACAGCACCTGCTTCTTACCTTGCACTTTCCAGAAGGGAGGTGGACAGCTCCCAGAGACAAAGAACAAGGTGAGATCAAGGTGCTGCAGGCATTCAGTGAAGATATACTTGGCTTTGAGGAGCACAACTCTAGAGAAGGTACAGAACTACCATAAAATCACAAAAACACCCAGGCCAAACTCTACCAAAAAAACTCTACCAGTATGCAAGAAGTTATTTTCTTGACAATGAGAAATCCTTTATAGCTAATCCCAAACAGACTTTCAGTATTTTAAGGAGCTCATTATCTCCTAAGACAAGCCTCATATTTTGGTTTCCATTATTACTGTAAGCACAAAGTCAGTCATACTCCCAAATTCCATAGAGGAACATGCAATAAATTACAAAACAATACAATTTCTCTCTTTGAAGATAACAATCTATGTGGCAAGACAGAAAATAGGTACTGGCAGATGGGGAATTACACAGCACAGAGAAAATTAATTCTGTATTTTCATATTGCAAAAAAAGCATATATTGTTAGCTTAGATACTATAAAACACAAAGCATTTATAATTTGAAATAAATTGCTTTAGTCTTGTAGCATTTTTTCTAAATATGGACAAGGGCTTTTACCTTAATAAAACACAGTTTGTGTCTCAAACTTACGTATACTCACACAACTGTCAGAGAACTCTGGAAGCCTGATGCACACTATTTTCTGGTTTGCATAAATGAAGATATCTACACACAATTAATGACAACCAGGAAACAACTATTTTAATAGAATGGTCTTGGTTTTATGCCTACTGAGCCACTCAACTATTTTTTCTTCCCTTTCCCTCACATGCAAAAACCTTTTTCCGAGCTAACTCTCACGAACCCCTCCTTTCTCAAAAGCAGAAGTACAGATGCTTCCATCAGGAAATTCACATTCTTGAGTTTGTTTGAAAATGATCTACAACTTATGATATTTAGCCAGTGGTCAAAAGCTTCCCAAAACCTTAAAGCACACAATATCTGGCCCAATTACCACAATAACTGCCAACAAAGTAGGTTCTATGTAGAGTTTTTACAGTGAGATTTGTCATCTCTCCTGTCTCTGCCTGGAGCACAAACAAATCACAGGAAGGAGTAAGGTACAAGGTATTGACATAAAACATCTCCTGAATGTAAGTGTCTTAGAGGCATCTTGTCTAGAAAATGACCACACTTGAATTTCTTCTGCATAGCAGGACCTAGATCATTTATTAGTATGAAAGGTGATGCTGAACAGAAGGTCTGCTGGATCCATTTTTCACTCATGTATTTTGCAGTTTGGGGCCAGCGAGAAGTTTGTGGGAATTCATTTAACTTTTAACAGCATCACCACAACTGATTCCAAAATTTGAAGAGATTTCTGGCCCATCAAATCCTAAAACTTAGTAAGTCTCCAAAACATGCTAACACTTCCAAACTAAAATTTTGATTTGAGAGATCCTACACAATATGTGATTTTATAGGTAGTGGACATACTCAGAGATATGGAACATAAGTTCTTCCAAAGCTGACTGGCTTGAGGAGCAACTTGTCTTTACCTTACTGACACACTAACTGGTCTACAAAGGGCATTATGTCTACACAAAAGCCTTCCCATCCTAAACCAAACAGTGACACAAGCAAACCTGAAATAAAGGTGCTCCCAGAGTATCTGCTTGACTATGAAAGCACCCATACTCAGGGGAAAGAAACAAAAAAAAGCCTCCAAAAAAAAAAAAAGCCACAGTAACTGAACACTGCATATATTCTCATTTCCTATTATTTTCTTTTACAGAAGTGTTTAATTTTAAAAAATAGTTAATCAAAACATAAGAAAAATAACCCAGGGATGCACTAAATACTGTCAGTAGTGCCTCATTTCCACATGCAGAAATTGCATGACAATGAAAAACTTATTGAAATAGCAGCTGCAAGAGTGGAAGTTGATCACCACACACCACTCAGCCCCTGGACAAATACAGCTGGAGACAATCTAAGGAAAAGTGTTCCTCCTATCACACCACATAGAAAAATACAATGAATCCCTTTAAATTAGCACTTGGCAGAGAAACAAGCCAGTGAGGGAAAAAAAAACAAAAAACCAAAGCAAGCAGCCAACCAAATAAAGCATTAAAATAATTCCAAGGCACCCAGAAGGTTAAATAAGAAGAAACATTGGTTCCAGTCTAGGATCAATGGAATTAAACTGCTGAGCACCTCCCTGAAGTGTTTCACAAGGCAAGCAAGCCTTTTTAAAGAAAATAATTCATAGGGTAGTTTCCAAGTCAGCGGTGACTAAAAGTCAGCAGCCACTCTTCTAAGTGGGAAAAGGACACAAAATAAAGATGCCAGTCTCACCTCCAGCTACAAAAACTTTTACTGTCCATGGATAAATTCTATCAAAAAGATCCTTGTCAGTCAGACTGAAGATTACAGTGACACAAAGCTTGCCTGCAAAACTGGAATAGGCAGTAAAATACCAGAGAATTGCAGAGAACTACACAGCATCCAAACATATTGAGTGACCCTATTCAGGAAAGCCACAAAGTCTCTTGAATCTTTGCAACAAGCAATCAAAATGCCTCTGGAAAACAAAACTAAACAAGAAAACCCACCCCAAAACCATAAAAAACCAACCCAATCCACATCAATGGACTACTTTAATGAAAATATCGAGACAAGGGATAAGCTTGTTTAAGAACAGTAATCCAGCATCCAGCACAGCAACATCACTGAAGCATCGATTTCTTTTTTGTTGTTGAAGATCCTGTGAAGCTGCCAACTCTACTTCACGAAAAGTTGAAACTTCAGAAATTGAGAGACGCCAAGAACAACTCCCTTTCTAAGTCAATTTCCACAAAGAAAATCTACTGTAATCTCAGAAAGACAAAACTTCCACAGCGCTCCACAACAGACTCCATTCCTTATTAGCATTTCCAGCCACCTGCTGAAGTGTGCTTCCAGCCAGGATTTCACAGGCTCACTGGGATTCACAAATTTTAGAGTTTCACCAATTCTGGATTACTCCACTACCAGAACTCCTTATAAAAGGCAACAGTTATTTTATTAACCTTATTCTAAAACAGCTGCCTCATCTAACACAACTTCATTTGACTGGCAAAAAAACCCCCAACAGCTTGATGTTGGCAGGTTTGGGATCAACTCAGAAACGGAAAAAGGCCTTTTCTTGGTTTGTGACAAGTCATCAACATTGGCAACTTTTTGGCCCCAAATTTGACTATGAAATTGCCTGCACAACTGAGCAGATGAAAGGGAAAGAGAGGATTAAGGGAAGGGAGACAGCGACGAGTAGGGCATTCTACAAATAAAGACTATTGCAGAAGCCTGAGACAGCAGTTCACGAAACACAAAGGCCTGCTGGTCACTCGGAAAGGCAAACTGTGTTGAATGGCTTAAGCTGTTGGTTTTAAAGTCAGGGACTGGTTGTAGAGGAAGAGGTTCTTAGGTTTTATAAGGCTTTTAAACTGTAATGAAAGAGTGACTTTCTCAGGCTGGATAATCTTGACATTCCTTTTAAACCATACTAAAACAAACATGCCCACCAACTCTCCCAAACTGAATTATGAAATGGCAACACTAACCATAGTAGATGCTATTCAAGGCGATACAAACCCCAGCATCTCAAGGCCAAGGACGCCATATGGAGAAACACAAGCCAAAAGCAGGATTTAGGGCCAACTTCAAAATTGCACATATGTAAGAGAACTGCAAACACTTTAAGATCCTCACTGCATCCGAGCTCCTTGTTACCACCAGCCCCAAGCCCACAAGACTTCTGAGAAGGAAAGAAAGTTATCAGTTGCAGCAGCGCACTTTCCCACAGCTGGTTTTAATTAAGCTAATTTGGCAGTAGTGACTGACAGCAAGCAGAGCCTTCCCAAATCACTCTGCAAGCATTTTTGCCAGCATTTCACCATCTGTGATAACCAGGACACTTGATACTAACTAGGATCTGTCTGAGGTACAGCATTTTAGAGCTTGTATCCACTCTCCTTTAAAATCATCTGGTACAGCCACTGCTTACAGATAACGGGGTGTTGGGAAAAGATGCAGAACTTGAGGAAAGGCATTGGATAAATTCCATTGAGAAAAACATTCCTGAAAAAGCAGATCACTTGCCAGAATCCCATAATACCTTGGCCATACCCGCGGTACATGAAACTTTTAAATGATCACATGGATATTGAGGAGATTTTGGAGCTGTAACAAACAGAGTGGCCTATATAATTTCTAGGTTAGTTGTGTAGTTTTTCTTTTATGGATACATGAAGGATAGGGCAGGTTTACCATGAAGAAATGTTTTGGGTGATACCATGATGTCAGAACAATCCAGGGTATGGCCAGACTTGAAGCCCCATTTTTAAGCCCCATTAAGGGAATGAGAAAGGGTCTAGGAAGGGAGGAATGTTAATGACACCTAACTACATGGAAATGTTTTTCTAAGGTGAATCTGTGACCAGCAATTGGAGTGGAAGACACTAATGGTATCAGTACCAGCACTGGTACATGAGACCAACACACATAAGGAACAGACAGATCAGTAATTGACTTATATTCATAAGTCAAGAACATGCAAAGAAAAAAAAAATCAGCCTTTTGCAGGAACACTTAGCACGTACCCACACCTGGTCTGTCTGGTTCATGCAAGGTATGAATATCTGATACTGAAACACTCGCTCAGATTAAAACACTGACCTGGCCACTCCAATAAATGCAGACTGCTGACACTAAAGCCAGGGAAGTTGCCAGGAACCAAGTCTTAACTCTGAACCTAGGCAAAGGAAACAATGAAAGTTGAGGGATCATAAGTCTGGACTTCACGATAGCAGTATTCAGGGACCAGTTTCAGAAAAACCCACAGCATATGGGCCTTGGGAGAAGACTGGTGCAGGAGAGTTTGCTCATTTTGAAGACTGACCTCCACCATGCTCAAGAATCATAGAGCCAATGTACAGAAAATCAAGCAATGGTACCAGGAGACCCACACGGATTAACAAGGAGCTTTTGACAATACTCAAATATAAAAAGAATGCACACAAGAGGTGGGAGCACAGTCAGGTGAATGGGGACAAATGCAGACACATTGCCCTAGTGTGCAAAGACAGATTTGGGAAGGTCAAATCCTGCCTGGAGTTGAAAACAGTCAGGGACAAGAAGTGCTTCTACAAGCAATTGAGCAGTAAAAGAAGAGTAGAGGAAATGTGGGCCTCCTGCCGAGAAAAAAATATGGAAAAGGCCTGGAGAAATGGGCAGGCAGATCTCATGAAGTTCAGCAAAGAAAAATGCAAAGTCGCGCTCCTGGAGAGGAATAACTATGCCCTACAGGCTGGGTGCCAACCTACTGGAAAACAGCTTTGCAGAGAAGAACCTGGGAATCCGGGTGGAGCGGCTGAACCGAGCCAGCAGCTTGCCCTGGTCACAAAGGCAGCCAACAGCCCCCAGCGTGGGGGACCCTTCCCCTGGCTCAGCTGCAGGGCTGGGGCACTGCTGGGCTCCCCTCTGCAGAGAGACACACTGGAACAAGTCCAGCGAGCTAAGATGATTAAAGGATTGGAGCATCTGCCACGAGGGGAGGCTGAGAGAGCTGGGATTGCTCAGCCTTGGGCAGAGAAGGCTCAGGAGGATCTCAGTAACGTAACCTGATGGGAGGGATTAAAGAAGGCAGAGATGGACTCAGAGGTGAGGTGCTCAGTGAAATAGGCAATGGGAACAAACTGAGAAGCAGGAAATTCTGTTTAAACCTAAGAAAAAACACATCTGTACTATGGGGGTGCCTCCCAGTTACAACTATTTTGTGACTCTGTGAAACACCCTTGTGTTCTAAATAAGTATTGCTCTTAGGATTTTAGTGCAAGTACTGCCCCTCAATTGAGACTGCTTCAGAGCAAATTAAATGCAGAGGAATCAACTGCAAAAAAAGACAAAGAAAAAGACTTCTCAGTCTGCTGGTAAGATGATGCCAGGCAACTCTTAACAATGCCTTAAAAAAGTGAGAACTCAATTTATCCCGAATAGAGCACAGGGTAAATCTAATAACTACAAGGTTAGGGGTCACTTACAAAGAATTTCCTTCCCAGTATAATGAAATATATATTGTTAATGGCTACTATTTGAATCCAGGAGTGAAAATCCAACAATCCTGCTGAGGTCATGATTACTACCCATAATAAACTGGGTTTTACTACTGGATTTCACAAGAGGAGCAGCCAGTCGAATACAATGTGCACACTGGAGTGTTCTGGCCAGGAACTGAGTTAGAAGGATCTGGGTAGTTTCTCTACAGTTGTTCAACATATTCAACATGACTGAAGTCATGTACTGTACTGTGTCCTGTACTGACAAACTCCCCCATCAAATTTCACCCTTCAGAAGATTTCAAGCAGGTGTATTATTAATGCCCTGCATTCTGCTACTGACAATTTACATAGTGATGCCACAGAAGGCACAGCTTCCCACCACAGGCCCAAGCAGCCCATTCCCCTAGGCCCTCTCCTTTGAGCCATCACAAGGACTCCCTTGGCTGAAAGGTCAAACTGGCAAAATGCCTTTCCATTTTGGTTTTCTGCTGTTTTGCAGTAGGCTGGCATTGTTGGCCATGCCATCAGTCCAACAGAAACAGCTGGCTCAAGGTAAGCTGTAGAAATAAGGGTTAGGGTTGAAGCACAAAGAATGCGAGTGTTGTTTCCAAACATAGTGATAGCCAGTGCTAGCAGTGTTTCCTGCAGCCAAAGCCCAAAAGCACATTAATACCTTTCTATCCACTCCTTCTCCACTGTAGCTCTAACCCTACCAGGCATCTTGTTTTTTGCTCCCAACAGATTCCATCACTAAAAGCTACCTACCATCCCAGAAACATGCAGAAGAATGAAGACAGATTGGGAAAAGAGTTATTGTGGCTTATGAATACTTTTTCTTTTTCAAGCCTGTCTACATAAGGTCTTC
This sequence comes from Peucedramus taeniatus, assembly GCA_013400575.1. Classification (NCBI taxonomy): domain Eukaryota; kingdom Metazoa; phylum Chordata; class Aves; order Passeriformes; family Fringillidae; genus Peucedramus; species Peucedramus taeniatus. Next base: position 59,324 of record WBNO01016929.1, on the reverse strand, counting down.
TCTCAATGAACTCACACTGTACTACCTGTAAAATTATCCATGAGGACAAACCATGATGAGAGGTAGACTCAGCACACAAAGTGCTTCAGTGAGTTTGCTACTATACCTACTATATCTTGTATCTACAAGGGATGTCCTCTGACACTGTGGCTTAGATCACTTTGCAAAGCAGAAAACCTCACTCATGAAGTAGTTCTTTTTGCCAACTTAATATCAAATTAGCCCGTACCAGAATTACATGGAATCACAGAATGTTTTGGTTTGGAAGGGATCATAAAATCCATCTAGTTCCAATCCTCTGCCATGGGCAGGGACAACTTTCACTAGACCAGGTTGCTCAAACCCCTGTCCAACCTGGCTTTCAAAATTTCCAGGAACGAGGCAACCACATCTTCTCTGGGCATTCTCTTCTAGCACCTCACCACCCTTACAGTAAATAATTTCTTCCTAATATTCAGTCTAAACCTACACTCTCAGTTTGAAACCATTTCCATAAGCATGTAGAGTCAGAATATAGCAGTCACCAAACTGAAGGTGTCTCACTTGCATCGGGATTCCCAATTCAAACCCCAAATTAACACCAACTTCAACGCCACACAGGATACTTTCACAGCAAAGCAAAATTTAGGAGATTTTCACAGCCTGCATGGCCCAGCACATCACTGCAACTGCCCCCAGCACAGCTGTACCATGACAACTGCTCACAGGGTGAGGGGAGGTGGTAAACTGGATCACTGAAAAAGTATGGGAAAAAGTCACCAAAAATAGTCCTTAAAAATGTTACTATTAAGTAGTCACTTAGAGCAGATTTACCACAAAAATCAACCCACTATGTAACTGTACTCTCAGGAACTTAGATTTGGAACGCTCAGGTCCTTTCCACGGAACTGAAACGATCCCTGGCAAAATGGTAACATTCCTTTAAAGTGGGTCTTAAATAACAGCCCACCTGTTGACATTCAAATAAAACACAACTCTGGTGAACAGCAGCCAGAGACTGTGCAAGAATGTGGTAAATAAAACACAGGAGGAGAGAGCAGGGCTGTCCAACAAGAGATAGAATAATTGCAACTTTGTCCCCAGACCTTTACTGGGTTTTTTATAGTTTATCTCCAGAAGAAAAACTCTCTGGAAAGTTCCAGCATAATCAACTCCTCAATCTAGAACAAAGAAGGAACAGTCCTTCCACAACACTGAAGGACAAACAAGCTGTATCAGAATACACATCTTTGAAGAACTTTTTGTGACATCAAAACTAATGAGAAAACATTCATACTTATTTGGGGGATTCTCCACAAAACTATTTAGTAAATCCATAAATGCATGCTATGAAGACAGGGCAGTGATCCAACAACGACTAATAAGATGTCAACAGTTCCAATGAATAACATATTAGGAGCAAAAAAAAAATTTCAAACTCGGTGTGAGAAACCTCATTTTTTATCTTGCATCAACAGTACCCTCTGCTGTTCCAAAGCTGCACTGCATAAGGTGACATCCAGCCTGACCATCAGAAACACTCAATCCATCAAAAACACCTACCTAGCTTTATTCAATAATTACCTCACTTCCTGTAAAGATGTTCCAGATATGTTTGATTCTTCGTACTATGAAGCCAGGTTTTGGGTTGGTTATGATGTTAATCTATTTATTGTCCCAAGACCCTCTTCTGTGATTAGAAAAAGACAGTTTCAGCCTTAAAGATAATTTTTAAATGAACAAAAAGAAAATAAATTGAAGACTATCCTCTAAGGAAGACAAGACCCAGTCAACACCACAGTAATATTTTCTGGAACATTTCTATAAAGCCAAAAAGGAGGTTTTAGATTTTAAAATCAGTGTATCGCTCAACAGCCACACATCAAAGAAATCCAAATATTCTAACACAAGGTTTTTCAAAACGCAACTTGAAGGCCACAGCCCATCTGGCAAACGGCCCTAGGGGAAACAACACAGGAAGACTCCTGTACTTCTGATATCCTGTGATAACCCAGCATGGCCATCCTGGAAGAAGGACCATCACACTGCAGATGCAGCACAGCAAGAGCAGAAACAGGGAGGTGAGGCAGAGAATCCCACAGGCTTCCCCTGTGATGAAGATTCCAGACTCATTCATGCAGGGTCACCATAAGGCTTCAGCAAAAGCCCTGAACCTGAGGAGACACCACCCTCACAGTGTCCAGCTGATGATTTCATCAGCAGAGAAATTCAGAAACTGGGTCTACTACTGCTCTTCTCCCCTTTTGTGGAAGGCAATGTGAGGGGGGATAAGCAAAAATGGTATGACCACTACAGGGGAAAAAGTGTGATTTGAGTTTGATTTGCCCCCAAGTGTGATTTGAGGCACAGGCATCTCACCACAGGCAGCCTGTATGAAACAAGCACAAGGAGGAAAAGACAAAAAAGAGAAAGGAGCACTCTTACTACGTGGTTAAGATGACTGTGCCAAAATTGAACTGTGAATGAATACACTGAAGTATAATCCAGAACTACAGGAAATACACCCCCCCCCCAAAAAAAAAAAAAAAAAAAAAAAAACCCACCAAAAACCAATCAGGAAATAGAACTCCTTCAGTACAGAGGAGAAACAAACTTGTACAACTTGCAGTGGAAAAGAAACCTCTACTGCCTGGTCTCAAAAGCTTTTCAGGGCAGGGTGACACATGACACGAAATGTCTACAGAGCTTAAAACCAAAAGAAACTGAACAAAACATGTTATTCTTAACTATATTGTCTACAAGACACTTCCACCCAGTTCAGTGTCTTCTTCTGAAGCGATGAGAGGCAGCAGTCAGTTGCCTTTGACCAAAGGACACAACTTTGAATCTTCAAGGATTGTTTCATGCCTTTCCATCAAGAGCAGACTTAGAACCAAATTTTCATACATTTCACAGCAACAGCAACATGACTTCCAAGTGTATGGCAAGAACACAAATATTTGATCTTGGCAAGGGAATAAAGTACTTCCAGGGGGATTCAATGGTGTTGTAATGAGTTATAGTGAACAGCAAGCTGATCTGAATTGGCACCACAACACTGAAACCCCCATGTCTTTGCACTGAAAAGCAAATCAACTTTTCAAAACCAGAGCACAACTGTAAACCACATTTTTCTATTCCACTCATTCCAAAGAAACACATGCTGAGCACCACACTCCAAGAAACATACACACAAGTTAGAGAGTATTTAGAAGTAACAATGTTTAATATTTTTTTTTTAATTTCTCCACTAGAAAGATCATAAAGCCCAAATCTGAACAATGTAAGATTGCAAGAAGCTTATCAACTAATCAAACTCACAAACACATGTTGAGGGGAGAAAAAAAATTAAAACAAGAGAGGGTGAAAGTCAGAAAAGCTTGCAATTGACTTCCTTGTGGTCAAAGTGACAGAGTAGACATCAGGAAAAATCTGTCTAGAGGGAAGAACAATTAAGCACTGGGACAGATTGTACCAGTTTCCATTATTAGATTTTATAGAGTACTTATGACATATGTTGGAATAAAAAGATGTTAAAAATATTGTTTCTAAAAGCCCAGAGAAAGACCTGGGGTAGTTCTTTCCAGTGCTATTTGCTACAACTTCCTATGAAGGAAAATATTTTGAATGGCCATTATTAAAATATACAACCTCTTTAACAATTAGTAACATTTAAGGTCATATAATAAAGAAAACACACAGTACTAGAAATCAAGCTTATTAATCTACACTTTAAAAAAGCATAGGACAATCATTTTTCAAATTAAATATTTACTAAAGTATATTAGAAAGTACCTAAATGTTATATAGAAGGAAAGGAAACTGCCTTGTACTTCCAGCTCACTCCCTGTTGTTTCTTAAAGCCAGTGAGGCAGCTGGACTAAATGTCAGAGTGCCAGAAGTACAAAAATGCAAGATAACGGCACTGAGGTACATAACATAAATATGAAAATAAGTCAAAAATAAATACTAATTATGTTTTCAAAACCTTAATAATTATTTTGGAACTTAACACTATCCCTTTCTTACCTACAGACTGACTGTTCAGGACTGATATTCTCACTTGCTGATATTATCTTGCTGCTCTCAGTGCTTTAAAAAAAAAAAAAAGAAAATTAATTTGCAACCATTTTTAGTATTAGGACAGCAATAAGGAAGGAGGCTTCTGCTTTATGGCCCAAGAAACATTATTCTTCAATACTACCCAAGTCCTAAGAAGGTTACAATCACAACAATGTAACTTCTTTCTCAGCACAACTGACCAACATCCCTCTAGAAATTTGAGACTGGTTCAAGCCTGTCCTTTAAAAGAAGCCAAAAAACATTTGCCTTGATGGAGAAAGAACACGGAAGAAAAGAGAAATCAAAAATTATTAACACGGATTTGCTTCTATCTTCAAGATGAAACTTGCAATATGCAAGCACTTCCACATGTTTACAGTCCTGACAGAGCCCAACATTCAATACAGAATTGCAGGGGATTTATGCCCCACGTGATTCCATGCAACTGCATTCCCCAAACACTTTATTGGACCAGACAGACATTCCAGAGATGAGGCTTCACACTGTACAGGATGCAGGAAGGGAACCACCCAGCAATCTATGCAAAATGAAGCCTTCTGGAAACATTCATCCCACCAGCTCCCACTGGACATGGACAAAGGAAATACCACAAATAATGTTTTTTAATTAAAATGTGTTATAAAGTGTACACAGGCACACACTAGGAGGAACTGATAAAAAATATTATAAGATAAAATATCATAGAAAACAAGTACACTTACTTCTCAACTCCTACTAAAAAAAAAAAAGAAATTATGGTATTTGTTATGGATTAGTAGCTTTGGAAATCTCACCTTTCAAGGACAGTAAGTGGAGCTGCTATGAGGAAGAGATAACCACTACTGTTGGTGCAGTCACTGCAGGCAGAAAGACAGACAATTGTGTGCAATGGCTAAAATGACTCAAAAGGGAAATGAATTTGCAACATACAACACTATGGTTGCCACCAGCATATATCTTATTGCACAATTAATGAAATACCTCCAGTGTTCCTATATCACAGAGTTTTGAATCAATGAAGCAATTCGTGGGAGAGATTTAAAGAGCTTAATGTAGATGCCTGACTGAAAAAATAAACTACCTCAAAAAGAGTTTGGAAAAGAACATCTGTGCTATACCAGGAACTGCAGAACTTGAAGAAAATTGAATTGAAGAAAGATGTGCAGAAAGTTGAAGCATGATCAAGCAAGCAATACAAATGCTCAAAAGGATTAGAAAAACCAAACATAAGTACACAAGGGAGACTTTAAGGACACCACGCCTTTTGGATGCAACACGTTGCAGTGCCCAACTCCCTCTGAAACAGGTTGCAATCCCAAATTTACAGTCACTTCAATAATGAACAAACCTATGTTCAACACTCCAGATACCTCCACATTTTTAGTCACAATCCAGACATGCCTATCATTAACAGCTGGCAGGAGCAGTCTTTAAACCACAGCAGTGTTCACACCCAATCCAGCCATTTTCAGCAGCTCTGCCTTCTCCAGAGGAAACCAGTTACAACACACATGGCCCCCCTTGCAACCATCATCTTCTCATGAACCCCCAGCTTCTGATTACACAGCAGTGAGTAACAGCCATCCTCTTTCAAACAGTTCTTTGTTATTCTGACCTTACTAAACAGCTGTGTGTCAAGCACTCAGCCTAAATTAGAAGTACTGCACAAACAGCCACTGCCTTTCCTCACTGACCTTCTCATCTGTTGAGTTCTGAAATTTCAAGAGACAGCCCTGATTACTTTGGAAATTACTTCTCACACTGTCTTATGGTCTTCATTTTATACCTACAATTATGAAGCAAAAAAAAAGAGTGTAGGCATATGGAAAACAGATTCAATTCTCACTCTGTCCTGCAAGTCCTTCAGGGGAAGGAAGTGACAATGGCCACAAGTTACAGATTAGGATGTTCACAAATTCAGATTAGGACATTAGGAAAAATGTCTCTACCAGAGCACAATGGAACAGGTTGCCCAGAGAGGGTGCCTGGTACCTAAAATATGTTTTTCTACTCATCACTCTGTTCTATACTCCCTTAAAAGTAACTGCTTTTGGACTGATCCCCTTGAGAAGCATAAGGCCTTTGTGGCAGTAACATCAATACCTATATTTTTATTGTACATTCAATACATTCAATATTGTACATTCCATCTTAAGCGTCCCTTCATTGACCTGACATTTCTTCAACTAACTCCAATATGAGCACCTCCAGTGCAACAAATGCACTGGATAAAGAGGTGTTTGAAATAGAAGGTGATGTACCAAAAGGTATGTAGAACTATTTAACTGATATAAAACAGTAAAGAAATTTAGGACAAGGGGTACAGGAATACCCAAATAGAAAAAAGCCCTAACCACTCCAAATGACAATGAACCCTCTGTTCTACTACATCATGCCTGGTCCCTAGGGAGGGCTACAGACAAACAAGGGATTGTGCAGGGATTGTGCAGATGATCAAACACCAGGGCACTGACACAAGGACTGTGAGGAGAGACTGAGGCAATGAGTTTGTTTAGCCTGCAGAAGAGAGCACCTGGGGGAGGCCAAAGGGCAGCCCTCCTGCACCTGCAGGAAGCTCCCCAGAAAATGGAGCTTGGTTCCCAAAGTGCTGCATGGTGGGATGATGAGAGGCAGCAGGCAGAAGATGAAACCAGAGGTTTGAACTGTTGAGTGTAAAGAGAAGTCTGTTCACCATGAAGACAGTTATTCTGAGCTTATTCTGAGCATTGGAAAAGACTGCACAGAAAGGTTGTGCTCTCCATTCTAGGAAGTTTTCAAAACCTTACTGGATAAAGACTTGTCTCAGCTAATAATTGATGCTGCTTTGACCAGGAGGTTGGACTAGAAATTTAGTTACATTCATTCCAACTAGTGTTATCCTCTTATTTTGCAAAGTCTTGCTCTATTCTTAAAAACTCTTAAGATTTTTTTAAAGGTATTTTAAGCCTGAAAGAATTGAACATTAAAACTAATCCATGAAGATTTATTTTCCTCTAGCTTACTATATCTGGACACTTAATATAAGATGGAAAGGGTTATTTTTCCCACTCTTTACACATTATACATGTAGGCATACAAATGTGAGAGTCTACTACAGTTACCTTTAGTAAAAGAGCTCTTTTGACTACTAAGCCTGCAACAACAATGGCTAAATGGAATCAGAGAGAAATACACAAATAACTCAGGTGAGAGATGAAAAAACATTCTGCTTTAAACAACAGAACAGAGATGGAAATTCTGAACATATCTAATATTTCTATTTATGGATACGGCTAATTCTGATATTCCCAAAACTAATTCACAATCTCACTCTGCTTTGGTAGAATAAATCTACTTTCATCTTCAAGCTGATCTCATGTCAACAGCTACAATGTACAAACCTAACTAGTACAAAGATTAGTTACTTTCAAAGAAATAATGTAGTATGTGCACCTAATCTTTCAGGTGCTTACAACATAGGAAACATTTGGAAAAGTACAGCTTCAATTATAATATATTTTTTTCCAAATAAGTTCACATAAAGAAGTTTAATACCTTGAAATACTATTCATTCTCCTTCCTAATCTGGCTTTCTACAATCTTGGTTAGTCACACATTCTTAGCCTTTCCAACCTATATGTAGATGCTAAATTATTTTCTGAACCCAGGTATATTTTTAAGAGTCTCATTGTAATTTTTACACAGTTAAATATTCACTACCCTGTCTTCCTAATCACCTTTTGAAAAAAACATAAACAAATAGAATACTTTGCCATTCATTTAGGGCAATTTTATCAAGCATTTCTAGAAACATTCATTATCTCCCCATTTTCTTAACTCATTTATGTTTTAACTAGGCTTTAGGGGTGCTTTTTCACACAACACCATTAGTCTGGGAAGCTCAATATCATGTGAAGATGGCAACAGAAACTCTCATATAGGTTTGCAAAGTAGTCAGACAAGTTTATGTCTGAAAATCTCAACAGGCACTATTATGTAAAAGGTAACATACCTAGCTCAGGAAACCAAAGGTCACACACTGCAGGAAGATTGGAAAATACGATGGGAGAAACAACAGTACCTGCTAACCCCACCATCAGTGTTCTGAGATACTCAGAACTGAGTATCAGTTCTCATCTCAGGCTGCTTGTGCCTCTGGCCTGTTACCAGTGTCAGAGGGGCAGAACTCACCTACACAAATTTTGCCACGAAACATGAGGACATATACAACAAATGTGCTTCTTAACACAAACTTGTCTCCCAAAGCTTTTATTTTACTTCTTTCTTTAAAGTACGTGAAACTAAGAGCAGTAGTTGTTTCAATAATTATAAAACATGCCATCATCACTTGTTAGAGGACTGCAGCATATTTTCATCTTTAGTTCCCATATCAATTCTACCTGCTGGAAAGCAATTCAAATTATCAAATGTGTATTTTTTCTCCTCCTGCTTCAAGCTCTGCAGAAGGATCTGTAGGTTTTCTGGACCTTCCAATTATTCAAGATTAGAAGCATCCAGATGTTCTCCACAGCAGCAACCCATGAGATAAGATTAAATAGTAAGACCTTTTCTTCTCTTTCCTCAGCTGGCAAGAAGTCCTTTAAACAGAACAAGCTGTTTTGTAAATAAATGAAGTAACAAAGTCTGACTTCCTAAGAATTTTAGATTTGTCTACATTTTCTTCTCCCTGCAATAATGCAAGCATGCTACTCAAAACCTTATATTCCTGTATGATCTCTCCAGATTCTTTGGGCAAATACAGAATTTCACCTAAATGCAAAAGAAAAAAAAAATCCATTAGGAAAGACCTTCTGAACACCAGTGTCAGAAGATAAAACCAGAAATTTGTCACAGGATGTCATCTGAATGATCAGATTATGAAAATAGCTATAGGCAACAGTAACGGACTGTTAAATATAAGTGGATATAAAAAGCAAGGTTTCTCCAAATTAAGGTACTAAAACCCAAATGATTCCAAGGAAGACTTTCTTAATTTCCACCCAGGGGATGGCAGCTACTGCGAAGAAAATAAGAATGCTCTGGGGTTAATTTGTGGGGTTTTTCGTGGGTTTTTTACCCAACATTTTGCCGTGGCCGTGACGTGGCGGGCGCGCCGGGCCTCTGCTGCCCCCGCGCGGTACCCGGGCGCCTCTGCAGGCCCGGCCGCCCCATCCTTCCTCACCTGCGGGGCTCCGCGGAGCTTCCGGAAATATCCCGATGTTTCAGTAAAAATCCCGAATTTTCAGTAAAAAACCTGATATTTCAGTAAAAATCCCGAGTTAAGCACGTCGGTCTGTCCGGACGGATTTAAAATAACAATTCCTAAAGATCTGGAGGGGGAAGGAAGAGAATGTCCCTGTATTTTCACACAATATCAGTTCCCTGGACTAATTCACTACACAAACAAGTTTTTCAGGTATCTGAATGCAAGCCAGAGGAGCAGAAACTGCTTAGCCAGGAGCTCAGCAGAAACTTTCCAGTACAGAATTCCCATTTCACATTACTTACTCTGTCATGTTATTTAGTCTTTACAAAGACTGCAGTATTTAAGTGAGAAAAAAAATTAGCACAGAACCAGGCAAAAAATTTAATTCCTTGCAAAAAAAAATGCATGCAACTTTCACTTCAAGTATGAGGCATGATGTGCCTTAAAAAAGAAAAAGATCAATACTTATAGAAACAGACAAGTATAAAACATGAAAAAAAAAAAAGCTCACATAGGAAGAAGTAAAAATTTATCATACAGCCATCTTAGACATTTTTATAAACAGGTCCTTGAAGAAAGAAACCATCCCAAGATTAGTTTACACTGAATGGGGACAAGGATAAATAAAGCTACTTATGGGGTAATTCCCTTCCTGCAAAGGCACAAACAAGCACACCACTGCTGAGCAAAGTATACTTACAGTAGGACAAAATTATGTCAACACCAGCAATTAATACACAACAGCCAAGATGGTTCAAGGTGGTTTTTTTAATTGTTTGACCACATGGCTGCACATTAAACAAAATCGAAGTAGTCCGAAATTCCTGAAATTACACTGAAGTCTGCAGTAAGAAATTCTTATCTTAGCTCTTTTTTAATCCTGTAATTATAAAGTTTTCTAGAAATGAGTGAACTTACCAATACCAAGTTTTTTGCTCTTACCCTAATGGTTCTTCTCACTTCTCAGTTGCCACTTCCTGAGCTCAGAGTTAATCTTTAAGAAGAATTCTGCATCTGCATCAAGACTGTATCAGAAGAGTGGCAAATCCACTACACAACAGCAGATTTCTCTAGTCCTTCATCCATCCATCCATCCATCCATCCATCCATCCATCCATCCATCCATCCATCCATCCATCCTTTGACACAGGAAGTGTAATTTGCACAGGAGAGTACAGTATAAAGAATGCTTAGCTTTAATATAAACCGATTTTTAATCCTTCTTGGAAAAAAAAATTTAGTAACTACATCAAGAAACAAGACATTCAAAGGTCAAAAAAACATGAGCCCAAAGTCCCTTCAGATAATGGCACACTTTCTATTCATAGGAGGACAAACTGTTATATAATACAATATGCTGTAATTATAAAAACAACTTTGTGGGAAACCAAATACACAATGAGAAGAAGTAATATATTGTTATACAGTACTGAAGCTTTAATGTTTTTCTAATATGAATAAGGCCTCTTTTTCCATCACAGAATGGTTTGGCTTAGAAAGAACCTTACAAGATCATCTAGTTCCAATTCCTCCACTGTGGGTAGGGGACACCTTTCAATAGACCAGGTTGGTCAATGCCCTATCCAGCCTGGCCTTAAACACTTCCAGGGATGGGAGATCCACAGCTTCTCCGGGCAACCTGTTCCAGTGTCTCACCACACTCACAGTGAAGAATTTCTTCCTCATACCTAATTGAAATCAATGCATAAACCTATCTTTCACAAGTTTAGAAATATTAAAATTAAATTTGAAGCCTTTTTATATAAAGAGGCAAAGTTAGAAAATTCAATCAAAATTAGCACATTTTTCCACTGTAATTCAATTTGCACTCTTTACGTTGCATTAACTCAGGCCTTTGCTTCTAATGAAGTATCTGACCCAAACACAAAAGCTCTGGACTCAAATATATAGAAAATAATAGTAAAATGAATCATAATGAAAAATAATAAAAGCCTTTCCATTGTTCAGATAAGGCACTTTTAAACAGAGATTATAGCAGCAGTGTTAACAGAAAAAAGCAGCATTACTAATTTCCTAGCAGCTTAATGGAGAACCGCCCATGCTCCACTTGGAACCTGATAGAATTGTGTGGGGCAAGTCTCAAAAGGCTGAAAAGTCTTTGCAAGTAAATTCACAGTAATTAGGTTTCTAATTATATCCAGAGCATTAGTGATTGCTATGGTTAAAACAGCCTGAACTGTTTCGTTGTTCCTCTCTTTCTGAAAGCTCAGTCTTTTATTGTTTGAGCAGAAATTCTAGAAGTTTAGTCTACCTGAACATGTATTTTTTTTAAGTTTAAACAGAAGAGTAGAGAGTCCTGACCTTATGTATGGAGAGCAAAATTAAACTTCTCCACTATTTAAAAAAAAATACTCTCTGGTATTGAAGCAGCTAGAAAGTGTGAAGCACAGGGCCTTTGACAGGGCAAATCTGAAGGCTGAAAAGCCCCAGACCAGAATTCACAACAGTTCAGGTTGTACACTTAGTTCTGAAGCACTTGCACAGATGCATGTGAGGCAGCTTCTAGCAGCAACTCACAGCAGCCACATCATGCCCTAATTACAGAACCTACATCACTCCACCAGCACTGTCCATGCAGACCATGCTTTATCATCAGTACAGCACTCTGAAATACTGCCTGTGCTTTTACAAGCATCTGCAGGTGACCTCTGCCACAAGCAAGCAGCTTCAACATATTGCTGCCCCCCTGAACTACAGACACAGAATGTGTAATTATAGGACAGTGAGTCTCATTTGGCCAACTGGACTGAGATGAAAAACCTTGAGACCTTTATTCTATTCATAGCTCTGCCCTTGAGCTGATGCATGACGTAGAAAAATTTGACTTTCCTGTGCCTCAGCTTCCTCTGCCTTCCCGAGTCAAGTCTATTCATCACTCTTCATCCTAAAAAATGCGCCTCAGTACACTTTTTTTATTAGGGTGTCTGGACACAATTACAGCTGAGAAATATTTACATAGTATTTTATAGCTACTCTGAGATTGATTAACTTGTAACAAAGACAAATAGATGCAATTGTATTTATAAATTATTAACATTGCAACAGTAAGGATAAGCCTTCAGAAGTAGGAAGCCATCAGCTACTTATCTGTTGGGAAAACTCAGGTTTTATTAATTTCTGTGCCATCATTTTTTCACTACTTCTTTTAAAGTATACATGCATCTGTTCATAGTGCTTTGAAAGAAGATCCTCCTTGGAACATGCACACTCATTGTAGTTATAAAAGATATCAGTTTATCAGTTAAACTTTTCTGTAGTTATTAACTCCTTTTGTTCTGTCAGTGATTAAGAGGTACACTCCTCCTGCACTGCTGCAGCTCTGATGACTCACATTTAATCAGTGTCCAAACACTGAAACTCACACGGTAACAACTGTGAAAGAATGACATGCTGTAACAGAACTGAATTAAATAGGAAGGATCCAAGCATCATATGAAAGAAGTTTTTAAAAATGCATGTTTATAAGCACTTATAGCTGATTATAACACATATATAGCTGATTTTAACATTTTAACTGATTTTAACATTTTAACTGATTTTAACATTTTAAATTTTTATTTTTCACAAAATAGCTGATTTTAACACATTCTGATTTTTCTTTTTTTTTTTTTTTTTTTTTGAACTGAGCAAGAAATGCTAAATTCTGACCCTCAGAAATATACATTTCCTGGATTGTTGAGGCCTTTGGTTATGCAAAATACCAAGAACTGGCTAAAAAACATCCTATAGTTTCTGTACCTGACTAGAATTTTGGCACTATCCTCACACACTGTTACTCTCTCAGGAAAGCAGTGCATACAAGAGCAATATAATCACCCAGTGCCATGAAGGAGTAAACACTTGAAATCAGCTACCTCAGGTTCAAACATCTATTCAGGATATGCACGCACAGTACAAATTACTTTTTGCTTGGATGCACAATTACATTCCTTCTGAAGTGCAGAAGAGATACATAATTCATAGAGAGCTATACCTCATGACCCAAGTGTACTTGTCCTTGCAAGTCATACCCAGGTTGTTTGGCTGCTTTATTGCCTCAGCCTGACACTGTGATGTAAACCCAGACTGCAATGACAAAAAATGAGATGTTATAGTGACAATGTTGACAGAAGATAACAAACTAGGAAAAATTTCCTCTGAAAAACATCCCTAAGTGTGACAGGCCCAGTCAGAATCAGTACCAAGGCCACGCTCAGATCACAGCAGCAGCGGCTGTCCAACTCGAGACAAACCACAAATCACCTCCTTTGTCCCCGTGTCAGTAGAACTGATGTGAAACAGAATTGAAATGAGCATGGAAGGTGCCCAAAGCCAGCCTCTCTGTATCAAAGTCAACGGAAAAAGTGCCATCTATTCTATCAAATGAGTGGTGGGGGAGCTCCCACAGAGGCTGGCAATACCTTAATGACTACAGCCAGTGCTGCAATGGTACAGGTGAGAGGTGGGGGGATGCAGGGTGAGGAGGAGGAGGAGGAGAGGCAGAGAACCACTCACTAACACAGATGACACAGCTCTCACAAGGAGGTATTGTTTCCAGCTGAACGCATTGCTAAGGGGTTCACAGTCAGCTGAGATGAATAAATCCTTTCACCTCTGAAAGCACTCAGCTGCAGAGCAATTGCTACCAGAGGTAAAGTGCTTTCACTGCAATGTACCTTTCCAGAATATGGAAAACTGCTGACTTTGACCTCTGGAAATCCATATTGGAGGACACAGCTTTGGCTGCATGTAAGACACTGAACACTGTTCCTTATGAACACTCTCCCAATCCACCCATCCAAAGTCACAGGAACATACCCTTCCCAAAAATTTGTGGGGAGGCCAGGGAGAAAATGCATGAGTTGAGCAGTGAAGCAAGTGAAACACTAAGTCAGGCTGAGGTCAACTGAGTGAAACAAACAAAAATCATTCTGTTTTAAACTGAGGGCAAATTCCTCAATTGTACCCATCACTAATAACACAAATGGAGAGAAGGGGAAATAGAAAGGGACTCAAACAGCATCAAGACAGTCACTGTCAAGAGAAACAAGAGCAATTTATTTCAAAATGCAAAACTAAGGCCCAGCCATGAGCAGGGAGATGGAGAAGTATTCTTGCACCTTACTTTTCAATCTTCCTAAAAAGTCAGTACTCATCCAGAACTAAAACAGTAACCCAAAAGAGCCAAAATGAAGATAGTACAAGTACAGTGTTACAGCCACCCCTTCAGCCTCAACATGCTTAGGGTGCTATGCCCTTGCTGAACCTGCTTCTTATATGCTCCTAAAGCCAAAAGAGTGTCCTCCTCTGGAGAAATCCCAAGGACAAGGCACATTATACTTGCTCCCTCTCTCAACAGCTCTGTCATGCATCATTTCCCATTGCCCCTGCAGAGTTTTGTCCTGTACTGTTAACATTATAGCAGCACTCAAAATTCCTGGAGAGACAGCTGGGTTATAAAGTAATGCTGGGTATTTCACTAAATAAGCAGTAACAGATCAGAAAAGATGAGGCACTTTCATTCCCCCATGTTCCTGTGAAGTGCTGCCTTCTAAAAGACAGAGAAGCACTCGTGAGTTTCTGAATTTGGTTTTTAAGCCTCCTGAGTTCTGATTCACATTCACTGAGCAGACTGTCTCTTCTGCCCTGGTGGCACACAGGCAGCTGCTGTGGGTGAGCTGGGCAGCAGCTCTGTGTGGTTACATTTAACAGCCGGAGCAAGAGCAATCAGGAACACACACATCAGCTTCCAGCCAAGAGAGAAATAGCAGGCACAATTACAGCTGTGAAAGATACCACCACAACTGAGTGTCCTGGAGTTGCTGGAGTTTAAGTTTAGCCATGCTCCTTATTCTGGCAGGCTAAGAGGAAGCACAAAAGTAACTTGAGCAGTGACAATTTCTGGGCACCAAATCAATTTTCTCCTGTGTTCTGCACAGATAAGAGAATTATCCACCATAGTTAGTTAGTACACTACAGCTTTAAGTTTCAAGCTGAGCACAAGTGGAATACTTCAGCCCAATATGAGAAAAACTTAGAAAAGTTAAGCTACTTTACCAGACAACTCTTGTTTTAACTTCTATTTTTACATCTTTGTTTCTAATATTCACTGCTGCCTTAATAACATTGCTTACTATTTTTAGCATTTCCAAAAAGCACCACTGTGATCCTCAAATCCCTAAAGCATCTGAAAACTAGCAAAGAGATCCATAAAACTTTAGCTGGATCCATGTTATAAGAACTTTCTAAACATTTGTTCTCAATTTTGGTGCAGAAAGTACAGCACTAACACACACTACAGTTGTGTGGATGAAACAAACCTTGAAGTTACTAATAACTCAAACATTAAAGAATTCACAATAATCCATCTCAGTGCTGTACCTAGTCTCTTCATACAAAGCAAAGCAAAAATAAAAAAACCCAAAACAAACAAAACAAACCACCAACCAACCAAAAAAAAAAAAAAAAAAAAAAAAAAAACAACCAACTGTTTCAGGAAGCTTAGAATGCTGCACAATACTGTCCAAAGCAGCTTTTTTAAAAAAAGTAATGCCCACAAGGTTAGTCTCTCAGGCTTTCCAGCCTCAGAAGCAGAGGCAACAGCAATAAAGTCTACTTTAAGAATACATACATACACCCCTAAAGCTAATGCCATAGATAGAGAGCAATTAAAACTGTTACCATCACCATTTGCTTGCTACCACTCACAAGAGCACTGTGAGTGCCTTGTCAAAAAACATGCTCCCTCAACCACCTAACCATCAATTCAGCCATCCCAGCTCAAACCACTTTCATCAGATTTATGCTCCCCATGCCAAGATGAGCTGGCCTGGAGTTGTTATTTTTTTATAGGAGCACTCCTGCATTCACATTGTCTGGCAAAGGCAAGTAGGACAGTCACAGCAGAACACAAAACCATTACGTGAGTCTCTCCACAAAGAGGACAAGTTTGTCTCCATGGCCTAGTTGCTCACACACCAACTGAAAGTCTTTTCATTGGTTCTTCACTAAACAAAGAACAGAAGGAAGTCAGATGTCAGTGTATGTAAGATCCACTCCCTTGATGCAGAACAAACAACACTCCCAGTAGCCCAAGACAAAGCAGCTGTACCCATCCACCCTGGATACCACCACACATCCATGAGCCACCTGAGAAAGAGTAAACATTTTGCAAACCCTTGCAAGAAGATCCATTTCTTCAGTACAGTGTTAGACCCTAATACAAGAATCAACAAAAGTACCATTTCACTTTGAAAGAGATAAACCAGTATTTATATTGACAATAAAGGTTTGATTGCTTTTGATTAATTCAGCGTTTTTTGCTGCATGGCTGGTTTCCATGGAAATGCAAGCAGATTAAAAACCTGCAACCAGAAGTGAGTCAGTTTTGCCTGTTTATGTCTCCTCAGTTCCCTTGGAAACAGACATTAAAAAAAAAAAAAGAGTAAAAAGGATAAGGGTCCTGAAATACCTTCGGAAAATCTCTTCCCAAAGCTTTATCTCTTTGGCTGCCTTGCCAGAATTAGAGTTGAAAATAACACAGAGCAACAGATGACAGAATAGTGACTTGATTTTTTTAAGGAGACATCAACAGAACATACCTGGAGATGTTTCAAAAACCACATTCAAACTGACAAGCTCAAATTGTACTAACGTGGGTTTTGGCAAAAGTACTTCATGCACAGTATATATTTATTTAAATTAGTTCAAAGCTAATGTAGAAAGAGATACAATAAAGAACAAGAAAATAGTATCATACTGTCCTTGTCCCAAGTATACTTCAATACTTTGAGAGAGAGGGGAAAAGTAAAAGCTGACTTGGGGGAATTAGTCCAATATTTCCATTGCCAGGATGCTTTGTAATGGAATCATTCCTTCCTTACAACACATTAATTTTGAAGTTGCAAAATCAACTATACGCATATCAAGTTAAGTAACTCCATCTCCCACCATACTTTTCAAAGACAACAGTGCACCCTCCTATAAACTGTATCTTCACACTGGTACAGACAACACCTTCCTTCCTCCTCAGAGCCAGCTGCATCAGGGAAGGAATAGGATGGGAAGTTACTAGGAAAGAGGCTGCCATGCACGCTTCAGACCTTCAAAGCCTGCTACCTATCACTACCATTACTACGCAAGGATTCCTCCACACCCAAGTGGCCAGAAACACAAAGAACAGCAGTACAATTATTTACTCCTCTAAGTTCCTTCTAGAATGTTCAGGACAGCTAAACCTGATTACAAACTATTTATTTCCCTGTTTGTCTCCCACATCACATTATCAGTCCTATGTGCTCAGCACACCTCCGTGCAACTCAACCCTTCCTCAGGGAGCTGTGGAATCCATTGTTACTGCCTGTCTGGGAAGAACATGCAGGGACAGTGCACATCTCTTACCACTACTGGCAGAGACTGAAGCTGCATTGCAAACATCAGGAAAGAGAAAAAGGAAACCTTACCTCTGTCCTAAACCCTGCTCATGTACTCCCAACCATCACCAGAACTCAAGGGCCCTCCTGCATTCAGCATTATACCCCTTATTTTTGTACTTTGCTGCTGCTCTGAGAACTAACACCATTCTGCCACTGACATGAAACAAGGCTTGGGGAAGAGTAGCCAGTCATGATACTCACTAAAAGGATGAGAGAGGGGTAGCAATCACTGGAGGTTTGTCTTGAATAGAAGGAGTTGAACTTAATTCAATGTTAATTAGTTTACATTAGCCAAATTCAATATATTCTAGTCACAGTAAAGATGAGCCTTTCAAAAAATTAATTATTTTCTATTCTCCTTTGTATTTTGGCAAGGTGCAGAGTCACACAAGAAGGAGAATAATCTTGCGGTATTTCACTAAGGCATCACTCAAGGAGGACAGATTTAACATTAAGTGGAGAACATTTAATGCTAAGGGAACATTAAGAGAAACATTGATGTGTATCTTTCAGTCTATTTCGAAGTTCAGCCTCCTTTCTTGTAGAGGTCAGATGTACCTATAAACAAAATAATTTAGCTATTCATTTACTTTAGCAGCTAAATACACAAACATCCAAGTGTCAGGGAGACTAGTTTACACAGTAAACCACTTTACAGTTACCATTCAAATTCATCCATGACAATGATAAGCACAGGCATATTCTAAAACATTAAGTGAACAAACCATACAAGCAGCAAATAAGCAGATCAAGTGTTTTCCACCATACTCCACAACAAATTTGTTTATTTCCATTATTAAACACAGGTGTCAAGTTTACTAAAGCCAGTCTCTGAAGAGATTGCAAGGGTGTCAGGTGTTGGGATCAGCTTAGTTTCATACCTCCTCTAGCACAAAGAACTGAACAAAGACAAATGTCACTGCTGAAGCTAGAGAGTCACTATTAAACAGATGAAAGGCACTGGTCACAAGAAAAATGAAAATAATTTAATAAGAAGATAACTCACACAACATCATTAATCTTTGATTACTAAGGACCCCAAAATTAACACATCTGAATTAGTTTTGCCTTTCGGGACATCAGCATTATTATATCAATCTTAAGGAAATTTACAAGGTCACACACTGCATTGTAATTCAGGAAATAAAACCACAACAGTTACCTACAACCTATCTGAGGCACTTAACTAAGCAAGGCTTCCCTTCAGCAAATACAAAGTATAATTGCCCCATTATACATTGTATCATATTACATATTCTCAAGAAGGCCTAATCATAGTTAAACAAGTAATTCAAATCTGTCATTTGTTAACTTCCAAATGATGATTTATAGAACATTATTTATTTAACATGAACTCTTCATATGAAGTTTCCCAAAATGGGATTTTAAATTTCTACTTTATATTTGCATAAATTCCTCCTTTGTTAAATTACATGATAAATAAAATGGGTTTTGATGCATAAAAAAAGTCTGAAGACCAATTGAAAACAGGTACCATCTTTACTATTTCAAAAGTAACATCTGCCCCTTTACATTAGGCTGCTGCTTATGCTAATATTTCAAGGAACTTCATCCAATATTTAAGACACAATCCACAAAAGTGTCTAGAAGGAACAACAGTACAGCCTAAATCAATTGTGACAACTGATAAAGAACAGTAAGCTAAATCCTCAAGCTAGCATCATTTCTTTGTACATGTTGAAGAAGCTTAATGCAAGCACTGCAACTTCTAAGAATAAATGAATGACACATTCTACACAAAAGATTAGAAAAAGGGAGACACACCAAACCAAAGGTCTGTTATCTCACAGTACTCCTGTCAGAACATCCTGGGTACCCAAAAGCAGCCAATGCGCTCAACAGAAATCACTCTAACTAGGCTGCAACTTAGAGTCATCTTTCCAGGTAAAAGTGCTCCATTTATAGAAAACCACAGCGTCTGCACACAGATTTGCAACACTGCACTGCAACCCAAAGTTACCACAAAACTTCCCAGGGACTGACATAGTGTAAAATAACAAATAGCTCACAAAGCTAAAGGCACAAAATCCGAAGAGGATTGCAGAAAGTTAGAACCCTCCCCAGCACCTTGGTGCATAACACATAAACACACAGCTGCTTCTTCGTTTGTAACAAAGATCACATACAAGTTGTGGCATGAAAGGTTTTTTTGCAGGCCTAAGGAAGTCCAACGTGATTTCCTGGTGGCGTGAAGGAAGTAAAGGATGGTAGGTGGTATCATTTCATAACAGGTCATCATGTAACAGCAGACATGGAAAAACTGTTTTTAACCACAACTGTACCTATTTTCATGCAGGAAGGATTTTCTACATCTTGTCAAAAAAAAGCACAAATCAAGATTTCTAACTCCCTCTCTGAAGCATAAACCTGAAGAAAAAAATCCCTGCTCAGAAAAACACTATGCATCTCCTCTTACAAATTTAGTCTTACAATACTTGTTCAAGTCCAAGGCACCTTGGTAGCTCCCCTGTCAAAATCAGTGCATCAGCACAAGTGTCATATCCAAATCATCATCTGTCATCATGCAAAACTTCTTAAGAACTCATAACAACAGATTTAGAGCACGTAGAGGTAGAAAAAAATGCCAAGTTTAAAAAGCATTGCAGCAGAAATCTCTTTCAGCATGCACAAAAACGCAATACAGCAAAGAAGAAATTTGACCAGCGGCTTCTTGTCAGTTCTGGATCAGTGTTTCTCAGCTGCTGATCCAGGGAGCAACAGTCAGCTCTGAGACATCTGAAACAGCCTGTGGAACAGCTGCAAGGAAGGCTGGCTTGTGTTTTGGGCAGGAGGGAATTGTTTTCTTGTTTTTATATTTTCAGTAAATAGTTCTTGCATGCAGGCAAAATCAACAAAACAAAAATAAGAGCAGCAACTGAGCAATCAAACTTCAGCCTAATTTCATTGCAACTGTAACCTTCTATGGCCTTACTGCACAGTACAATCCTCAGATTGTATTCAATGAGGTCAGATGTCTCTTCGGACTTAAAAAGGTTGAAAGACATCCTTTAGATGACAGATAGTTGGCAGATAATAACATGGAAGATAAACGGAAGATGAGGATTTCTGAAGGACAAAGTAAGATGATAAGATAAGCAGCATATATGATTACAGAAAGAAATCAAAATTAACCAGAGAGAAAAAACCAAACTTGTCTTAGATATCTTAAAATGCACAGAGGATTCAGGAAATAAAAGCTTCATCACACAAACTCTTTATTTTGACAATTAGGAATCATAAACCAACAGCATATTCTAAGAACTGAGATCTCTAATACTAGATTTATAAAGCATGAACCTGCTCTTGTATCCAGTAATAAAAGTAAAGCCATAAAGAGCATTAGGTAGTCACAAATTCGACCCCTTAAGCATACTAAAAGCCCTAGCATTTGAGTGGGCTTAATCACATCCCTCTAATACTACTAAATCAGAACCACCTCACCACTATTGCAACTATTTAACAGACGTTTTAGGAAGCCCAGAAACAGTTGCACTGCTCCCCTACTTACTTGAATCCTCCCATCTGAGAAGGTGCAACTTCCAAGCAGAATAGTACAGAAATCCCAGTACCAGAAACAGGCAGAGGGCTAGCAGCAGGTTACGCATAAACACCAAGAGTCCCATCTTCACATTAAATCTGCTCTTCTACATGACCTGAGAAAGAAAAACAGGTTGAGGCTGGAGCCACTTTCTCCAACGGGCATCCTCTCCAAAACATGCAATCCTATACCCACCATAACGCACAGATCCCAAACCGTGCACCTCCACAAGCTAAAACACACGCGTTCCCCAAAGCCCATCAGCGAAACAGGAGCCACCTCAGGCAGCCGCCTGTTCTGGCCGTCACAGGGTCACCGCCACGCGGTGACAGAGCATCAGCCCCGCTCCTGCCGCTTCACACAACCGAGCCGCGCACGGCCCTGGCCGCCGAGGCCTGGCGAGCACCGCGTCCTCCCGACACGCCACAGAGCAAGCCCACAGCGCCGGGGAGTCCCGCGGACGGGGGGGCCCGCGGGAGCGACGGGCGCAGCGCCGGTCCCGGCTGGAGCCC